>VDFB02380863.1:0-28969 GCA_007258455.2 Sequoia sempervirens | reverse complement strand
TTCCTAGAATAATGGGATACATTCCTAATGTAGCCTTAGGAGAAATAATCATGAAATCTAATGGGTACTCCCAAGAGTCTAGAGTTACCACAAGTTCTCCTACTATACCATCTAGTTTGATAGTGGAACTATCAGCAAGCTACAAGACAGTAAGAGTAGGTCTCATGTTTGCATCATTTAGTTGTTACAAGATATCCTTAGTCATTAAATTTATTGCTGCTCCCAAGTCAATTCGAGCATTCTTTATTTGGACCCTATTTATAAAAAATCCTGCCACATGACTACCTAGGTCAGTTTATTTGGGAACAATCACTTTCCCAAGAATTATATTTGCCAGTTGCCCCACCACATGAACTATAGTGGGGTATTTCTTTTTCCTTCTTGTCTTTTTGAGGCATGCATCCCTGATTGCTTTTCCATATATAGGGACATCTTTTATGGCCTGAAATAAAGGTATATTGACACATATATGTTTCAACTGATCTACAATTTCAAAGGATATTTGCTCCTTTTCTTCCTTTTGTTTAACAATTTTTAACCTCTAGGGAAATGGTGGCTCTTGATAAGTCTACTAAACTGGTTTAGGATTTTTAGGTACACTTGGATGAATGGGAACATTCTAATGCTTCTCTTCTTCTACAGGGAGCTTGGTGATAATAGGGGTAGAAGGAACTAGAAAAGTGGTTCCAGAATGCAGATGGATGTCACTCACACTCACAACATATGTAGGGAATTGATTAGGATATATAGAGTAGATTGGATATTGCTATGGTTTTTTATTTGGGTTAAGTGTGGGATGAGCTGGCAATTAAGTAGGTCTAGATATGTTAGAACTTGAGCTAGTAGTAGGAGGAATTATAGCATGCTACTGAGGCAGTGAAGGTGGCTACATTTAGCTAGTTGTTTGGTTTCGCCATTTCTATCCTCCCATCCATTGGGATGTTTACTGCTAAATTCTTGGAAGTGGTTGTCAATTCCCTTGAGATTTTCTCCACTGGGGTGGAGAGGATTGGTGATTAGGCCAAGTATTTGGAGGGTTGTTCGAAGGCTAAGGTGGATATCCTCCATAGTTGGATGGGTATTGGGGTTTCCATTAATTACTATATGCATAAGAATTGAAATAAGTCCCAACAAAAGATAATGGATCTAGTGGCATACCTTTTCTTGGGGCCCATGGTCTTCTTTGTGCAATGTAGTAGACTTGATCATCATCACCCTGAATTGGCTTGAACTCAGGTGGGATCTTCTTGTTGTCAATGTTAGCTACCACTTTGCATTTGTAATCCTTTTGTTTGCAATGAGGGCAATATTCTACCAGCATTGCCTCTGCCTCCTCATGTTTCTTCTTTGCTTGATGTGTATCTAGCTAGGTAGCAAGATTATTTATGATGTCTTGTTTGAAATCTTCCAAAAAGTGAGTAATCTCCATCCTTGAAACTCCATTGGTGGATGATTTACCCATAGAGGATTGGTAACCTCTCCATTTCTTTGAAGTTTCCCTGGAATAGTTCTGACATATCTTCATAATATCATCCCAAGGAACTTGGGTGATATCTCCTCCCATCAGGTCCAAAGCATCAATGCAGCTTTCATTGATCCCTCTAAGGAAGATCAACTTTTGAGAATCTTCATTGAGTGTATGATTTGGAGATTTCTATAGGAAAAATAGAAACCTTGAAATGTAGTCCTCCAGATTCTCATATTCTTTCTACTGCATCTTAAACATGTTATCTCCTCTCATATCACTTCCCCTACAATTTTCTTTGTACTTATCAAGAAGATTTTTCTTCATGTCATCCCAAGTCTCAACAGTATTCCAACCTAAGCTCATAAACCATATTAATCTACCTTCTTTGAAGGTGGTAGGAAACAACTTAAGCCTATGAAAATTAGTGGTATAGTCATAGCTTCTATAGAGGATATCAAACTCAAAAAGGAATGTGTCAAGGTCTTGTATGACAAGCCCATAAAACTTAGGAAGGACTGAAGCAGGGATATTTTTTAGGTTTTCAACTTCATTTTGATGAGTGATGGGAAATGGAAAAGATGGTTGTTGGGTCTATTTCTATTTGCATCAACCATGCCTACTTAGTTGAGTTCTAAAGCAATTGGATTCTCAATCATATTTTGGTCTTCAGAGAAAGTGTCAAAACTAGTTAGATTGGGAAATGAATCAGCAAAAGGGTGTGCCTCTTCTTCTTCTTCATCTCTTAGAAGATTTTGAAGCTCTTCTAGTTAAAATGAGTCATTGGGAAGGAATCCCTCATAAAATTCTCTTCTCCTCCCTTTATGCATGCGGTATTAACTCAGTGTCAACCAACTCACACAAATAATTGGTGAAAGAATAACATATCATTACTTTCCTAAATGAAGGGTATACTAAGAAAAAACTTTCAAAAATACAATAGCAAGAAAGAACTATGAATGAATCCAAAAAATTTCCTAGTTTAACACCATCCCCAACAACGACACCAAAAATGTTGGCCTCCTATAATGGTTTAATAACTAAGCCCTTAGAGCTATGACTTAGAGATTGGAAATCTGCACTAAGTAGCTATCTCACTCATCATGAAGGTGCATTTCATTACCAACCCAAGGACATAAACTTGAAATGGGTTAGCACTATATGTGCACTACAACTCCATTGTAATCATCCATAAACTAGGAAAGAAACAATAATGGAAATGAAATGCTGGATAGAAGTCGACTTAAACACTAAGCATAAATCAACATTTGTATTAAGCATTAACAACTGGATTGAAAATGAATGATAGAAATGGAAATTCTAGCAAAAAGATAGGAAACTACTATGTGTTCCTTGGCTATAAGAACAGACAGTCACTAAAACTGAAACTAACTACTAAATAGAAAATAACTTTTAAACTAAATGAGTGGAATTATCACCAAGCGTCCCCCCTTGAGTGAGTCTTCCTTAAGCTAACTCAAATGCAACAACTCAGAATGGGTATGTGCAGGATCATGATGGGCCAAAAAGTGGCGATATGATGGGTATGTGTAGGGTATGTGACTGATGACTTTTTTCTTACCCAAAATTGATGAAAAAAAATGGGTTTTAAAGGATAATCTCAGCTTTCCACAAATATAAATTATGATTTACTTTGAATTTAATAAATAATTATTATTCAGTTTCTATTTGAATTATGACTAAAGTGTTGATTGATAGGCTAATTGAAAAAAAATTATAACTTTCAAATGGTATCACATTTTTTCAATCTGAAACATGTGTCACATTCGATGCTTCACATACTATAGGATTTAAAAAAAAAAAATCATGAACTTTTGACCAAGTTAAGGTGGTCAGACATACGAGTTTTTTATATTTTTAAAAAGTTGTAATTAGAAATTCATAATAAATTTACTTGGAAAAAAATTACAAAAAAATATGCATCACATCAGGACATGAGTCCTCTACTTATATCTAAAATTTTATAAAAAAATATTAGCATTTTATCATGGTTAGGGTGGTCAGACATACACCTACTTCTTATTTTTTCCCTGAAATTTAAGTACTACTGCATTGAAATTTCAAATTTTCATCAAATAGATTTAAAAAAAAAAACTAGTAATTTAGAAACTACATTCAATTTACCACAGATTCTATTCTTACATATTTTTAAAATAATATAGATAACTTATTCAAGTTTTTATGTCAAGTTTCTAACTCTAATTTTTCTGAATTTTTCGCCACTTAAGGGCCTGTTTTTTCCATGATGATTCTGCACATACTTGAATATCATATTATTTCTTGAAAATGTGATTACAACATCTCAACAATATGACTGTATTACTAAAACTGGAAAATGAAAGTACAATCTCAGAATGTCCAACCTTATCAAAAGGGGCATCTAACCATTATTTATAGAGAGAAAAAACTACTGATTAACCCTAACTTCCTAGGCAATCGACTCCATCAAAGTAGGAGGATGTCATTTATTGAAAGCATATAAAAAGATGTTGGAAATTGTGCCTCAACTTGTTGGCTTGTATCTCTATTAAAAACTTAGCAGATTTACCCTTTGTTGGTCTTCTTTATCAGCCTATAACCAAATCCTGAACCTTGGAACCCTGTCACACAGTTCAAAAGTTTCTTAACTTCCTGACTGGTCGATCTCCTTCAATGTTGCAGTGTTCAGGATTTTACTAACCTACTATGGAAGTTGTAATTTTTTGTTTTCTCTGATTGAGCGACAAGCCGACAGATGTGGGGACCACTTGGAATTATGGGAGACTTCTTGAGAATATTGTAGATTCCCAGCTTGATTCTCCATAAATGCACAAGCAGTGAATGCGTGTCATGGTGGAGACCACAAGGAATGACCAACAGTTTGGTGCAATGGTCAAATGTGGTGTACAAGTAAGTTGGTAATAAAAGGACTAACTCATGGATACCTAGAGTGTTTAGGATTTTATTTATAAACTAATGAATACTAATATTCCACATCAATGTGGGATATTGTCAATGGTTGAGCTTCTTGGAAGTCCTTGCAATAGCGATGGTCTTGCCAATAGTTCTGCAATGGACATTGGTGAGAATTCTTTCCGATAGAGTTGGTCTTGCCGATGGTTTTGCATTTGGTATGATCTCTTTTTGATAGCTATGTGATTAGGTATTTTGGTATCTGGGAGACACGGTCTAGTGTCTCACCGAAATGTGATACAGTTGAACTTTTTCACCGAATGATTGTCTGACGTGGTCTATTTTGAACCAATGAGCGAAGCGGAAGGAGAACTGTTGGTAGTTGAACTGTTGCGACCATTCCTATGTGGAAGATCAACAGACCATGAATAGAATGAGATATACTTTGTAACGAATGACAATGATCGGTTCGGGTAATGGAGATTTATGTTCGATATTGAACAGGGATTGATTTGAGTGGGTTCATTGTATGCTTCAAAGAGCATTGTAAGATTACTATTCTGTACAAGATTGATCAGTGAATGTTGTTGCTATAAAATTGACATCAGAAAGTGAATTTTGTACTCTGTATGTAATTTTTTTTACTATAATACAAAGAGGCTTTTCTTGGTGTGGTGGATTTTTCTCCCATAAGGGTTTTCCCACATAAATCTGGTCTCCAATTGTGTATGTTTCCATTTCTATTTTTAGTTAGTTCTTTTCAAGTGTATCTTATTGAACTATAATTGCAAAATTTAAAGTCATATCTCAATTATTCCTTGAGGTTTTGATGTTAGGAGAGTTTGTTTCGTACCTAAGATTTTATTACAAGTGGTATCAGAGCCTAGCCAGTTGTATTATCCTTGTGGGTACGTTGGGTTTTTTGTGTCAATTCTGTTCAGTGGGAGTCTTGTAGAAGTATGGTAATTCAAATTATAGATTAAGATGGAAAGTACGTCAAGAAATATTGAAATTGAGAAATTCAATGGCAGCAATTTTGAGTTGTGGAAACTTAAAATACAAGATCTATTAGTTGACCATGATCTTTGGCTTGTTGTGTCTGGAATGAAGCCTATAGGCATGAAGCAAGAGGATTGGGACCTTGTAGATCAAAAATCAAAGGGGTTGATAAGGCTCTCTTTAGAAAACTCTGTACTTCTAAATGTTCATAAAGAAAAGACTACATCTTCTTTGTGCAAAACACTGGGAGCTATTTATCAGGGCAAGTCCTTAGGGAATAAGTTGTTCTTGAGAAAGAAGTTGCACTCTTTGAAAATGCATGAAGGAGTGTCTATTGCTAATCATTTGAATTCTTTCAACATGTTGATTACTCAGTTAGCATCTGTGGGTGTGAATATTGATGAAGAAGATCATTGTAAACTATTGTTATGTTCTTTGCAAAATTCTTGGGATCACTTGGTGATGGCTATTGGGAGTATGACATCCACTTTTAAGATGGAAGATGTTGTTGCTTCTTTGTTATCAGAAGAGATGAGAAGAAAATCTTCCGAGATAGCGAAGTAGGCCCTTGTTGTTAGAAGTAGATCGAAAGAAAAAGGCAAGAAGAAGGACAAGAATCCCAAATCGAAATCAGAAGGGAGATCAAAGTCTCCTGGAAAGAATTCTAAGGTGAAGTGCTAGAATTGTGGACAACCTGGTCATGTCTGAAAGGATTGCGAAGAGGAGGAGAAGAAGAAGAAGAAGAAGAAGAATTCTGACAATTATTCTTCTTAGAGTGATGTAGACGCTTTCATTGCAGCCTTGGCTACTTAGGGATCAGATGATGTCTGGATAATTGATTCTGGAGCATCTTTCCACATGACATATCATAGAGAGTGCTTCACTAATTATGAAAAATATGATGGTGGAAGGGTGTATTTGGCAAGTGATTCATCTCTGGAAATAGTTGGCGTGGAAGAGTCAGAATTTAGTTCCCTGATGGAATAGTGAAGGGAATCAATGATGTAATGCATATACCAGGTTTGGCTCAAAATTTACTTTATGTTAGTAAGTTGAACGATGTTGGAGTGCAAATCACGTTCTCTAGAAATGGCTGCAAAATGACTAGAGGCTCAATGGTGCTAGCTAGGGGTGCTTGTTTTGGTACCTTGTATAAGCTGGATGCATTTGTTGTGGAATGCAATAGTGTCTCTGTAAAGTCACAGAAGGCTACTCATGGAGAAAATGAGGAAAAAGTTTCCTGATAGTGCAAAATCTATGGAAGTTAAACTTCCAATAGAAAAGACTATGCTCTGGCATCATAGGATAGGCCACATTGGAGAAAAAAGTTTTAAAATATTAAAAAATAAAAACCTGGTTGAAGGGCTTGATGATTGTAACCTTGAATTCGAGTTTTGTGAACATTGTATATATGGTAAACATCACCGTGTTTCATTCTATGTATGGGTTTTCAACACGTGAAAGAAAGCAACCTAATAGGTATGGGTTTTCTATGTTAGATTCTACTTGTGACTATGCTTTAATTTCTAGCACTGATGAGCCTAGGACTATGAAAGGGGCATTTAGAATGTCTAATTCAAACTCTTTGTTGGAAGCCATGAATGAAGAAATGGCATCATTAGAAAAGAATGATACTTGGAGTTTGGTACCCTTGTCTGAAGGAAAAAAAACTATTGGCTACAAATGGGTATTTAAAAATAAAATAGGTATGGATGGCAGTGTGGAAAAGTATAAGGTGAGGTTGGTTGTGAAGGGGTATTCCCAGGTAGAGGGAATTGATTATGGAGAAATTTTTTCTCCTATAGCTAAGTTGGCATCTATCAAATTTCTTTTGTCACTCGCAGCAGTGTATGACTTAGAGATTGAACAAATCGATGTGAAGACAAAATTTCTTCATGGTGACCTTGAAGAAGAAATTTATATGTCCTAGCCTAAGCACTCTATGGAAACAGGTAAAGAAAATCTGGTTTGCAAGTTGAAAAAATCTCTATATGGATTAAAACAGTATCCTAGAATGTGGTACCAGAAATTTGACACGTTTTTTTTGTCATTGGGATTTGTAAGATCGAAATCTAATCATTGTGTGTACTAAAAAGCTGAAAATGATCGTGTTCTTATTATTGCTTTGTATGTTGATGATATGTTGTTCATAGGAAATAGTAAGTTAATGATTTTTGATCTAAAATCTTAGTTGTCTGCAAAGTTTGAAATTGAAGATCTTGGTGCAACCGGGTATATTCTGGAAATGGAAATAACTAGGGATAGAAAGAGTAGAAAACTTTGGCTTAGTCAGAGTAAGTATATTAATACTATTCTGGAGAGATTTTGTATGACTGAGTGCAAGCAACTAGTTGTTCCAGTTTTGCAGGGAACGAAGCTATCTATTGAAGATTGTCCAAAATATCCTACTGAGATGGAGGACATGACCAGAGTGCCTTATGCTAGTGTAGTTGGAAGTTTAATGTATGCAATGGTTTGTACAAAGCCAAGCATTGCCCATTCAGTGGGAGTACTTAGTCATTTTATGGAAAATCTTGGAAGGACACATTAGGATGATGTGAAAAGAGTGTTTAGATATCTGAAGGGAACTTCAGAATATACTTTGTGTTCCATGGAAATTTGGTTGAATCATAGAGGACTCTCAGCATTCGAGGCTATGTGGATTTTGATTGGGCAAGGGACATTGACAGTTGAAGATCCACCAGTGGATATATTTTCATGATGAATGGTGGTGCAGTTGGTTGGATGAGTAAGTGGTAGGATGTAGTTGCTTTGTCCACTATAGAGGTAGAATACATGGCAGTAACACATGCCTGTAAAGAAGCAATCTAGTTAAAACGTTTGTGTTCTAATATTGGGTTTGATGCATGAAAAATTACAATTTACTGTGATAGTCAGAGTGCTATTTGTTTGGAAAAAAATCCTACTTTCCATGCCAGGATGAAACATATTGATGTGCAGTATCATTTTGTTCGAGATATGGTAGAAGATGGAAAGGTCTCTTTAGAAAAAGTGGATACTCTCAAAAATTTTGCAAATGCATTGATGAAACCAGTGAGCATAGACAAGTACAAGTGGTGTGCCAGTTTGATGGGCCTTGGAGCCCATGACCTTCACTAACTTTGAGTTTGAAGGAAGCCAGTAAGTCTTCATCAAGTGGGAGATTGTTGGAAATTGTGCCTCAACTTGCTGGCTTGTATCTCTATTAAATACTTGGCAGATTTATCCTTTGTTGGTCTTCTTTATCATCCTATCACCCAAATCCTAAACCTTGGAACCCTGTCACATAGTTCAAAAGTTTCTTAACTTCCTGACTGGTCGATCTCCTTTAATGTCAAAGTGTTTGGGATTTTCCTAACCTACTGTGGAAGTTGTAAGTTTGTTTTTTCTCTGATTGAGTGATGAGTCGACAAATGTGGGGACCACTTGGAATTCAGGAGAATTGTTGAGAATATTGTAGATTCATAGCTTGATTCTCCAGAAATGCACAAGTAGTGGATGCATGTCATGGTGGAGACCACAAGGAATGACCAACAGTTTGGTGTGATTGTCAAATGTAGTGTACGAGTAAGTTGGTGATAAAAGGACTAACTCGTGGATACCTAAAGTCTTCAGGCTTTTATTTATAAACTAATGACTACTAATATTCTGCATCAATGTGGGATATTGTCAATGGTTGAGCTTCTTAGAAGTCCTAGTGACAGCGATGGTCTTGCTGATAGTTCTACAATGGACATTAGTGAGAAGTCTTGCCAATAGAGTTGGTCTAGCCAATGATTTTGCATTTGGTATGATCTCTTGCTGATACCTTTGGTCTTTCCGATAGCTATGTGACCGGGTATTTTAGAATTGGGGAGACATGGTCTAGTGTCTCACCAACATACAATATAGTTGAACTTTTTAACCGAATGATTGTCTGACGTGGTCTATTTTGAACCAATGAGTGAAGCGAAAGGAGAACCATTGGTAGTTGAACTATTGCGACCATTCCTGTGTGGAAGATCAACATACCATGAATAGAATGAGATATACTCTGTAATGGATGACAATGATCGGTTCGAGTAATGGAGATTTTTATTCAATACTGAACATGGATTGATCTGAGTGGGTTCATTGTATGTTTTTGAGAGCATTATAAGATTACTATTTTGTACAAGATTCATCAGTGAATGTTGCTGCTATAAAATTGACATCAGAAAGTGAAGTCTGTACTCTATATGTAATTTTGTTTACTGTAATACAAAGAGGCTTTTCTTAGTGTGGTGGGTTTTTCTCCCGTAAGGGTTTTCCCATGTAAATCTTGTGTCCAATTGTGTATGTGTCCATTTCTCCTTTTAGTTAATTATTTTCAAGTGTATCTTATTGAACTGTAATTGCAAAATTTAAAGTCATACCTACATTCTTCCTTGAGGTTTTGACGTTAGGAGATTTTATTCTGCACCTAATCTTTCCTTACAAAAGATGGAGGAAGTTATGTATGCACCAAATTGGTCAAATAAAACTTGGTCCAACGAGAATCTAGCACAACACACTCCCTAGAATTTCTCAATAAACAAATATGACTATTAAAAAAGGTAGTTACAATCTTTTATTCAAACTAGGATTTTCCCTCCATTGAGATTTTTCCCTCCTTTGACCTTTAAATGACCACCTTTTTTTTTTCTTCGCAAATAACTAGTTGGCAAGAATTTCTCCACTTTGCAAGCTTCGTTGACATCAACATCTGCATAATGATATTAGCATGCACAAACAACTACATACCCAAAATTACCTTAAAGTAACATGGTGTGCTTTGGTTGTTTTATTCCTTATTATTTTATCTGCATGGGATGTCAGGCTTCAACCACATGTCTAGAGCATTGGTGGGCCCGTTCTCCTTGGTAAAGATAGCTAGCACCATTAGATGAGGATCGATGGCTACCATCAAGTAACGTGGGTACATCATGGCCACTCCTCATGTACCCATGTTGTTGTATTTCATATTATTTTAGAACACATGGGCTAGTGGGTGATGGCCATGTGGTAGGTCTGTGGTGGGACCAATTCTTCAAAAGGGCCAGTGTGTGTATCTTGGAGATAGATCAACAGTGGGCACTGCAACATGTGTTTACATCAGGACCATTCCTCGCACGCCCTTTTGTCTTATGTATTAAGGAAAAATGATTGCATGGGCCAACAAGCATTGTACATGTGTAACCTTTACATGGTGGACTTGATGTTTCTTGATAATCAATGAAAAATATCATATGTAAATCAACGGTGGTCGTTGAATGATGTGGCCACATCTTGGTCATTCCCTATGTGTCATCTATTTCCTTTCTTCAATAAAATAACCACACAAGCTAGTGGGCAAGGAAACATCTGTCACCCCATGGAGGGACCCACTAGACTTTGAATATGATGATTGCTTCATAAGATAGGAGATCGATGGTTGATGGCGGATGACGTGGGTTAATTCTGACCACTCCTTGCTATCCTGTAAAGGGTTGCCTTGTATCCTATTTTTTCAGTGGGCAAGTAGATGAGTGCCACATGGAATATTTTGAAGGTTCCAATGGACTCTAGTGGAGATGGAATGCTAGTAATTTTAGCCAAGATAGGAACTGTCATGAAAGTGATGCCATTTGTGAGATTATTCTTTAAGGTATGTGTTTAGGATTTTGGTTGTCAATTTTGATAGTTATTAGTATATGTGGGAAGGTGAAAATAAACCAAGTTAGGGTACGAGTTGATATTCTGAGATTGAATCATGATCACTCCATGTTTTCTTGTTGTAATGAAGTGTAATTTTATTAATTCGCATGGGTGAGTGAATAACTATGGCATGACAAGTTTTTAATTGATGCTAAGTATACCATGTGGAATATTTTTAAGGCTCTAATGGACTATATTGGAGATGGAATGTTGCTAATTTCAACCGAGATAGGCACTATCATGACAATGATGCCATTTGTGAGATTATTCTTCAAGGTACGTGTTTAGGATTTTAGTCATCAATTCTTATAGTTATTGGTATATGTGGGAAGGTGAAAATAAACCAAGGTAGGGTATGTGTTGATATTCTAAGATTGAATCAGGATTAATCCTTGCTATCTTGCTATAATGAAGTGCAAGCGTATTAATTCTCATGGGTGAGTAGGTAACTTGTTGGAAAAACAAGGAAAAACAACTGAGAGGGGGGGTGAATCAGTTGTCACATAAATTTAAACTTTTCTAACTTAACCTTAATCTTAGATTTGATGAATAATAAATTAACACATCAAAGAGACAAAGAACACCAAGATTTTTACATGGAAACCCTGTTAGGGGAAAAACCACGATGGATGTTAGTCCACAAGATTATACTCTGCTAAAATTATAATGAGAAATAATAAGGGGAGTACACATGCATTTGGGCACACTACCTAGAGCCCACTGCCCAATAGAATTGGATTAAAATTCTAGAGGCTATGAACTGAGAAAATAGGTTCCACACAAGCCTAATTACAGTTCAAATTAAGCTCAACACTTCTTCACACTTCACACAATCTTCTTCACACTTTTCTATGAAATTGAATGATATTCACACATAGGAGCACATGAAGCATCATCTTCATCAGTGAACAAATTTCCCTTATATATCTACTACATGAGATTCCATCACCACTTCGTTGACCAAGAAAATTAAATATATTTACAATGTTGGTCCAAATTTACAAATAAAATTTTAATGTGAAACCACCAAGGTCAACCACAACATAGTGGAGAACCAAATTAACATCTCCAATCTGAAAATAATTTAATTAATTTCACCTCAAAGATCCACAACACACTACCACCAACATGTTGGCCAAAAACATGAAAAATTGAACATGCACAAGAAAAGATCTTCAACCACAAGCTCACCAATTAATTTGGACATACCAAAAAGATAGAGAACGATCTCAAGACATCTAAGAGCACCAAGAAATAGAAAAGAAACATCTGCACCAACTGACATAACTAGAATCACACAATCTTCATTCGAGAACACTGACAAAGACCAACAAAACACTATTAGACCACAACATACTCAAAAATTCACGCGGACCTCTAAAACTTCTGATAGATGATCTAGATAAACTCAACTATAAACCCTTTGATCCACATCAGCTAATTGTTAATGTATAGAATAGGACACCATCATGACCTGCACAGTTCCACTAGGAACACAAAACACTTTCTCTTACAATTTTCTCAATATCCTTGACATATACAACAATTAATACACCAAATGCTAATAGTGTTGACATCAATGATCAACACATATCAGAAACACATCCACAACATCCAATAATCTCCCCCTTTGGCATTGATGGCAACACATGATGTGAAAAATACCATCAACCCAACAGATAGACTTCTTCTGCACTTCTCCTTTCAACTAAACTTCTCTCCACAAGGATTTTTCACATTACACTTCTCCCCCTTTGACATCAATGGAAAAGGTAACAATGACCTTTCCATGCACATATATGCACATTTGACTACTCCCCCTAAGTAGCAACCACGAAAACATGAATCTGGATCAAAATATAGCAATGAAGCTCATGGATTGATGCAAGAAAATGCATCATTTAGTTCTTATTAGGAGGGGTAATTACCCCCAACATTCCTTTGAGATACTCAAAAGTATCCTTTAGCAAAGGCTTAGTAAATATATCTACAATCTATTCTTTGGTAGGCACATACTCCAATTTGACTTCTTTCTCATTCACTTTCTCCCTCAAGAAATGAAACTTGATTGATATATGTTTAGTCTTTGAGTGTAGTACCAGATTCCTTGAGATATTTATTGCACTTGAGTTGTCACAGTATATGGAAATAGGATCCTCATATATCACCCTGATATTTCTCAACATTTGTTTCATCCATAACACTTGAGTATAATTATTGGCACCAACAATGTATTTAGCTTCAACTATAGATAGAGATATTGAGTTTTTCTTTTTACTCAACCAAGATATTAGCTTCTTCCCTATGAAGAAGGCACCACCAGTAATACTTTTCCTATCATCTACATCACCAACCCAATCAATATCAGTGTATGCACACAAAGTGAGATCATCATCCTTTGGATACCAAAATCTAAAGTCAATTGTTCCTCTTAGATATCTAAAAAATATTTTGACAATAGTCACATGTGATTCCTTTGGATCAGCCTAAAATATAGCAACCATACATATAGCATTCATAATGTCTGGTCTAGTTTGTGTCAAGTAGAGAAATCCACCTATCATTGACCTATACCTAGTTTGATTTTCCTTTGGAGAATCATCATTCTTTGTCAACTTACATTTGATCACCATGGGAGTACCAACATGTTTGGAGTCATCCATTCCAAACTTCTTTAGTAGTTCTTTCACATATTTGGACTGCGATATGAAAATCCCCTGGTCCAATTGTGTAATTTGCAATCCCAGAAACAACTTCATCTCACCAATCATGCTCATCTCAAATTCACTATTCATCTCATCAGCAAACTTCATACATAGATTGTCATCACCTCCAAAAAATGATGTCATAAAAAAAACTTCTATAATCAACTCCTTATCATCATCTAACTTAAAGTATAAGTTGTTATCAGTAGTACCTTTAGAGAATCCAAGCTTTAGTAGATATTTGTCCAATCTAGCATACCAAGCTCTAGGGGATTACTTAACTCCATACAGAGCTTTCTTCAATCTTCAAACTATATCTCCCTTATCTGTTAGCTAAAATACATTTGGTTGTTCAATGCACACTTCTTCTTCTATTCCTCCATTTAGAAATGCAGACTTGACATCCATTTGATAGACTTTATAATTCTTGTGTGTGGCATAAGCAAGAAATAATCTCACAACTTTAATTCTAGATATAGGGGAAAAGTTTTCTTCAATATCAATACCTTCCATTTGAGAATACCCTTTACATACCAATATTGCTTTATTCCAGACCACTTCACCTTCTTCATTCAACTTGTTTCTAAATACCCACTTAGTACCAATCACATTTTTGTCTTTACGCCTAGGAACCAATAGCCATGTGTCATTCTTCTCAATCTATGTCATCTCTTCCTTCATAGCTTCCAACCAGTGTTCATCTTGATAGGCTTCAGTGAAATTCTTAGGTTCAATCTTTGAAATTAGACAATATTCTTCTACAATTTTTCTTCTAGTTTGCACTCCTTTATTTTTATCTCCTATGATCTTATTTTTAGAATGATTCAGCTTTAAATACCTTGGAGTTTTGAGACTTTCTTGGACTTTTTACTCTTTTGATCTTTCTTCTACACTTGCACTTGTCTGTGCCTCTACACTGACTTGATTTATTGATAAAAATTGAGGTTTCTTCACCGAAACATATGGAATAATTTGAAGTAGATTCAATTTCTAAATGTTCTTCCCTTGGCTTGTGTTTTCTTCATAGGAATCATAGATGCATCATCCGGATGATTTGATAGAGTCCTCATCATCTCTGACATTTGCACTCAGTCTTTTGTTATAGCATTGGTAGGCCTTGCACTTAGTGGAGTAACCTAGGAAGATCCCTTCATTACTTCTAGCATCAAATTTTCCTATATCATCTCTCCTGATATAACACTTACTTCCAAAGATCTTAAAATATTTGATAGTAGGCTTGTGACCAAACAATAAATCATAAGGGGTCTTACCAAAATTTCCATTCACATTTACTCAGTTCAAGGTATATGCAATAGTGCTTACCACTTCACTCCACTACATCTGAGACACATTTCCTTCCATCATCATGGTTTTGGAAATATCTAGAATTGTTCTATTCTTTCTCTCTGTAACTCCATTTTGTTGAGGGGTTTAGGGAGTAGATAATTGTCTTTTAATTCCATGCTCTTCACAATAAGATTTGAACTCCTTAGACATGAAATCACCACCTCTATCAGATCTTAGGAACTTGATTTTTAGACTTTTCTCATTTTCTGCCATAGCCTTGAAACTTTTGAATTTCTCTAGTGCTTCACATTTTTCTCTCAAAAAGGAAACCCAAATTATTCTAGAGTAATCATCAATAACCAGCATAAAATACCTTTCTCCATGAATAATTCTAACTCTGGAGGGACCACAAAGGTCGGTATGTAGCAGCTCCAACAAATTATTTGAATGAAACTATTTGCTCTGGAATGAGACTCTAGTTTGTTTACCCATCTAACATTCCTTGTAGATTACATTAGCAGGCTTCACTAATCTAGGTAGATCTCTTACTACTTGAGTAGAACTTATCTTGATAATGTTTTCAAAGTTTACTTGACACAATCTCCTATGACACAACCAACTTTCATCTACTTGAGCAATTAAATAACTTCCAATAGTAGTATTCAAGTGAAAAATATTACCTTTTGTTTTCTTTCCTGTTGCAATCATGTTCCTAGAACTTCCATGTATCTTCCATCTTCCATCTTTGAACTGAATATCATATCCCTTATGAACCATTTGGCCAACACTCATCAAGTTATGCTTCAGGCCTTCAACATAGAGGACATCATCAGTGTTTTCCTTACCACCAAGGAAAATAGATCCTCTACCAAGAATCACACCAGCATTGTTATCTCCAAATCTTACAACCCCACCATCATACTTCTCTAGACTCACAAATTTTCTTTTATCACCAATCATATGATGTGAGCATCCACTATCAATGACCCACTTATCTTTTTCTTCAACTTGAGCTGCAAGAGCTTTTTCATATTTAGTAGATTCAGTAGCCATAGGATTATTTTCAATGGTATCAATGAAAGCCCATTCATCTTCTTTATCATTATCTTTATCAAACCCGTCACTAGTCACTACTTCTTTAGCAAAGTGGCATCTCTTTGGGAATCTAGACTTATTAGGCTTAGATCTAGGAACTCTTTCAGGGCATCTTGATGCAAAATGACCTATTTTATTGCATGAAAATAAATTAATAGGTAATACTTCTTCATACTTACCTTTTCCTCTCCCTTCTTGCATTGCAATCAGTGCTTCCAGTTCTTCTACCTCTTTTTATTTATCTTCAAGATGTTTTAGTTCTTCATCATACTTGGATATCTTTATGTAACTCTATCCCAGACTATATCTTTTCCTATTACTTCTAGATACAGTAGCCTTGAATGCAGATTCAGTCTTTGGTGTAGATTCACCAGATTCACTTATCCCAAAAGCAGCAAGCTTCCCAATTAGTGTATCTCTTGTCATCTTTTTTACTAATCTGAACTCTTCAATAGCATGAACATTCATTTTGTAGGAGGGAGGCAAGGATTTGAGTACTTTATCCATAGAACCACCAACACATTTAATACCCATCACTATCTCATTTACTATCTACATAAAAGAAGTGATATTTTCATCTTCACCCATCTTCATATTCTCATACTTTCCTTTCAAGCTCTGTAGCATAGCCATCTTCACCTGTGCATCTCCTTCATACAAAGTTTCTAGTTTTGTCCAAATCTCATGAGCTGTCTATAGACCTACCACATTAGCCATCTTTGAATCTATTAGGACACTAACCAAAGCTTCAATAGCCCTAATATTACTTTCAACATCTTTGATCTCATCAGTAGTAGAGGGGCCATTCTGAGTAATAGTATATGGGGCTCTTGTGATCTTCCAGAAAGCTTCACCAATACACCTTAAGTGACATTGCATCCTAATCTTCCATAGTGAAAAGTTAGTGCCATCAAATCTAGGACTATCCTTCTTGAATGTTTCCATCCAAGATCGCCTCAATCTATTAGACTTCTTCAGAGGAACAAGCTTTGATACCAACTGCTAGAAAAAAAAGGCCAAACAATTGAGAGGGGGGGTGAATAAGTTGTCATAGAAATTTAAACTTTTCTAACTTAACCTTAATCTCAGATCTGATGAATAATCAATTAACTACAAGCAATTAACACATCAGAGAGACAAAGAACACCAAGATTTTTACATGGAAACCCTATCAAGGGAAAAACCACGATGAATATTACTCCACAAGATTATACTCTGCTAAAAGTATAATGAGAAATAATTAGGGAAATGCACATGCATTCAGGCACACTACCTAGAGCTCACTGCTCAATTACAAAAGGGGCTCACTACCCAACAGAGTTGGATTAAAAATTTGAAGGGTATGAACTAAGAAAATAGCTTTTGTACAAGCCTAATTATAGTTCCAATTAATCTCAACACTTCTTCACACTTGACACAATCTTCTTCAAATTCTACTCTGTAATCGAATGATATTCACACATACACACATAGGAGGACATGAAACAACATCTTCATCAATGAACTAAACACCCTTATATATCCACTACATGAGATTCCATCACCACTTCATCAACTAAGAAAATAAAATATATTTACAATGTCGGCCTAGATTTACAAATAAACTTTTCATGTGAATCCACCAAGGTCAGCCACAACATAGTGGAGACCCAAATTAACATCTTCAATGTGAAAAGACTTTAATTAATTTCACCTCAAAGATCCACAACATGCTACCACCAACATGTCGGCCAAAAACATGAAAAATTGAACATGCACAAGAAAAGATCTTCAACCATGAGCTCACCAATTAATGTGGACATACCACAAAGATATAGAATGATCTAGAGACATCTCAGAGTACCAAGAACCAATAGAGAAAAATACACACCAACTGAGATAACCATAATCACACAATATTCATTCAGGAACACTAAAAGATACCAACAAAACATTATCAGACCACAACATACTCAAAACTTCACACAAACCTCTGAAACTTCTGGTAGATAATCTAGATAAACTCAAAAATAAACCCTTTAATCCACATCATCTAATTGTCAACATATAGAATAGGACACCATCATGACTTGTACGATTCCACTGGGAACACATAAAAGTTTCTCTTACAATTTTCTCAATATCCTCAACATATACAACAATTGATACAACAAATGTTAATAGTGTTGACATCAATGACAACCACATATCAAAAACACATCCATAGGATCCAACACAACTATGTTATGACAAGTTTTAATTGATGCTAAGTATGTGGTTGAATGTATACAGAGTGGATGTATATCTACTTTGGGATTTTCTGATTAGGAAAAGGCATTAATAGCACATAATTAAGCTTTTTCATGATTACTTACTTTTATGTTGGCCATCCACTGATGTATGTGATGAACGACTAAGATTTAAGAATCAAAGAGGACTATTTTCATCTCACATGCATAATATTTTATTGAGTATTAATGGTTTGCACACTTGTATGACTCAATATAATGAGGACTGGGTATGTGCATGATCATGATGGGCCAAAAAGTGGCAATATGATGGGTATGTGGATGACAAATTTTTTTTACCCAAAATTGATGAAACAAAAAGGGTTTTTAAAGGATATTCTCAGCTTTCCACCAATATAAATTATGCTTTATTTTGAATTTAATAAGTAATTATTATTCATTTTCTATTCAAATTGACTAAAGTCCCTGATTGATAAACTAATTGAAAACATCTATAGCTTTCAAATGGTATCACATTTTTTTAATCCAAAACATGCATCACATTATATGCTTCACATACTATAGGATTAAAAAATAAAAATTGAATTTCATCAAGTTTTGACCAAGTTAAGGTAGTTAGACATACAAGTTTTTATATTTTATAAAAGTTGTAATAAAAAAGTTCTTAATTAATTATTTACTTGGAAAAAATTTACAAAAAAATATGCATCACATCGAGACATGAGTCCTCTACTTATATCTAAAATCTTATAAAAAAATATTATCATTTTATTGTGGTTAGGATGGTCAGATAGACACCTACTTCTTATTTTTTCCCTGAAATTTAAGTACTATTGCATTGAAATTTCAAATTTTCACCAAATAGGTTTTTTTTTTATAAACAAACCTAGTAGTTTAGAAAATACATAAAATTTTCTACAGACTCAATTCTTACATATTTTTGAAATAATATAGATAACTTATTCAAATTTTTACTTCAAGTTGCGTAACTCTAATTTTTTTTATTATTTTGCCACTTAAGGGCCTATTTTTTCATGATGGTCCTACACATACCCGATTGATGGCCATAATTTTTCATTTAGAATTTGGATTCAGAAACTAACAATTGAGTTTAGTCCAAGAGCTAAATTGGTAAGGGTTTTCTAAGTCTGCTTGTTCTGGTTATTAAGAAGATGAGTAAGTCAAGCAATTCTGTAAAGTTGGTTTGAAGGTCTAGGAGATTGAGTTTGCTTGAATCTAAGGAAAATTCTCCTGAGGATGAAATTGAGACATAGGGAGCTCCTAAAACATGAAAGGGTAGAAGGGCATGTAGGAAATTCAAGAATATGGTGTAAGGAGTAATTACCACTTGAGAAGTTGGACCGTTTCAGAAGAACTGGTCAAGTTTAAGTTGAAAGAGTTGGTTGAGTATAAAAAGAAGGCAAAGAAAAGGTGCAAGTATCGTAAGGATTATCTTGGGAGACATAATTCTCACATTGAGGTTTCTGATAGCCCTTGAGATAGTGGAGGTGACACTAATCTGAGTTGTGACTATTATCCCCTTTCCCCAATACCTTCTGAAGACTTAGACGAGGAAGTGGTGATGGCTCCACCAGTTCCACCATGAACAAGACGTGGGCGAGCATACTCTAATGATAATGACTCAATGTGATGTCTCTGCCCCATTTTTGTTTTTAATGACAACATAGCCACCTTGTCAAGCTTTTCCTCTTCAGCATGTTTGTGGTTTGTTGTTTTTAGTGTTGATGTGGAAATTTTTTCAGGTTGGTGTTGGAGAAGTGCCAGACTTCCTAACTTTAATAGCAAGTATTCTTTTTTTGGGGGGTGAAGAAATTTTTTTTCGAGCTATGAATGGAGAATCTTCTTTGGTCAACAAGCACAAGATGATTCATTGCTACTACAGTAACAAAAATTTCCTTTTGATGAGCTAGTAGGTCTTTATTCAAAGGATGTAGAGTTTGGTCTTTTACTCTTCCATATTCTACAATGATTATATGTAACTAATTAGGGAACGTCTCAAATTTTGGTGCAAATTATCTCCAAATGAAATTAAATGTAAATGTAATTGAGCTTGAAGCTTTTTGTTCCCTTATTCTATAAAAAGGATTTCAGGGCTCATTACAAGGGTCATATTTTTAGGTCTCAACATGGTTTAGGTGAAAAGATAATTTTAGAAAAGGAATTCTATAGGAAATTTGGATGAATAGAATAATAGATTGTCTTGTGTAGAAGTCTTGTATGTAATAGTCTTAAAATTATTTTTATAGAAGCTATAGATGTCAAAAAATCATAGTTTGAAAAAAAAACTCTCCTATGTATCTTTCTTACATGTTATAAAATGAAAATATCAATGGTATTCTCATTTATCTTTAGTTTTCCCATTGAATGTGTGGCCCTATTTTAGTTTTAACTCCAAGAGTTGATTAAATGCTTAAAGATGGTTATATATTTGTAAGGAATTGCATGGGATTTGGTAAGAAGTTATGCTTCAGACACAGTTATTTTTTCATGTTGTAAATCACTATGGAAATAGTCCACCTAGTTTTGAATTAAATACCTTATATATTACTGGTTCTTGCATATTCGACTCCATTGCCCAATTGATGAAGCACCGGCCTATTTGTTAGATAATCTTGCATGAAAATGGTCTATTGGTATAACTAGCCATGGATTTAAAATGAGAACAACATTCATTTAAAATACCTTTTCAATTATAATGTATGGGTTGAAATACCCTTGATTCCTAGCAAATAGATAATCATTTCCTTAAAGGTCTACCAAATCTTCAATGAAGTGTGTTCATTTGCAATAAATAAAAATCAATTTGTGTATAAACATGTTACCAACTAGATGTACCTCACTTGAGCACAATAAGAAACACCCTCCTAGGTCCCACATAGCCTAAAATGTAGGAGTAAAGACCTCATAATCCTTTACTCATTGTGTTGGACACTATCCCTATAAATTCTTAACCATAAGGGTTGGATACTCTTTAGATAATTTCAAGGTTCTATTGGAAAAAACACCAACATGTCATTGACATTCCAAGCTTTCTCTTTACATATACATGAAAGGTGATCAACTAGTCGAAAGAGGCAATGACATGTGACATACGAGGACAAGGCTACCTAACCCCTTTCCCCCACTGAGTCCAGGTAAAATTTGAGCCGAAATGATTGATGAGAAACATGCTAGAGTGAATTAGTATAAATTAGAGGAATTAGGTTCCCCCACATAAGGAAGATCACCAAAATCCTTAAGATGTTGAATTTTTCTACTCAAAGCCTTACATTCATTAGTAGAATGACCATGAATTCTATGATATGCACAAAACGAAGTCTTGTAATAAAATTTTTTTCATGTTCTTGGAGGAAGAGAGATCAGACAATCTTGGAGGAGTCTCTTCAAGATACTATCTTGGTAAAAAGTTTTGGTTGTTTCTTTATTTTGTGACAAATATATCTCTTACTTAGCACAAGGTGTCATACCTCCACAAGACACTTTAGATTGTGACATTTTGTTCTCTCCTTTGCTGGAGGGTGTAAAATTTAATGAATTTGAATCATTAGTGTTATGCATGATGACATTTACATTAAGCAAGGATTTCTTTGTTTGTTTCATTTCTTGCAAAGGATAGTGATCAAGGCCACTAGTGCCTATCAGTTTAGGATGGACCACTATTAAATTTGGCTTAGAAGGATGTTTTATGATAGTGTTGATATTAAGTGAAGGATTTTTTGTGTCTTTCGAGGGACACTAACCAAGACCAATAGCCTTTTCTTGCATGTGAGGCTCTATAGGGACATGGATCTACCTTGTTATCTAGCACCACATCCTTTTCCACTATATCTGAGTTGTTTCATAAGTTTGTAACCTTTTCCATAAAGCTTCTTCATCTCTTTTGGATTTAGTGGTTTCTCATGATTAAGTTCATCAAAAAAATTTGTGCAATTTTATTTTTCTTCTAAAGTGGTTGAGGTGGATGCTTTCAAAGGGTCATTCGAATTTTGTGTTGACATTACCTTTGTTTCTTTTCCCTTGTCTAAATATTTGTGTGCGATCATGTATTCTCACATGAATGTATGTTTGAAATCTAAGGAACCCCAATCATCTTCTAATAGCTTTGTGACTTCCTCAATTTGTTTTTCTTTGTCTTTATGTTGCACAGGTCCCACTTTTGTCATTGGTGTTAATGTGTTCAAGGGATTTTCCATGGTTTTCTCAATGTTTAGACAACTATATGGTTTAGGATTGGCTTTGATTATATAAACTTTGTTTTTGTAGATATATTTTATGATATGATGAAGGGTAGAGGGCATAGCATGCATCTCATGAATCCATGGTCTTCCTAAAAGAAGACTATACAAAAAATCATGAGGCATAACATGAATAGGGGTTTGTAAGGTATCCTTTCCAACTATAATAGGTAAAGTTATCACTCCAAGCGATTCCTTTCCCACATTGTCAAATCCCTTAATAGATAAACAGTCAGATTGAATTTTAGATTTATCAACACCAAACTTATCCAAAATTTTTGCACTACACACATTTAAGGTTGAGCCATTGTCAACAAGGGTTTTCTTTATCCTTATCATCTTGTATTGAGCTATTATCATGAGAGAATCACATTTTTTTTGAACTTCCAAAGTAGGGAGTTCACTTTGGTGGAAAACATTGTTAATATTTATCCCTTGAATCATTGATGTTGTCATTAGGGTTTGCACTAGAGGGAACCACAACTTGTTGTAAGGCTGTTTGAAGCATGGTGTGATAATTAGGTGAATTCTAAATTAAGTCTCATATGGATATCTTTGCAAGAGTATTCTCAATTTGTTCAACAAGATCATAGTCCTTTCCACTTTGTGAAGGAAAACATGAGACACTAGGCAAGACATGATTAGGTAATGGGAGGGATGTCGAAGGTGCTTGTCTTGGTTGTGGACTGTTCCTAGTGTTGTATGTATGAGCAATGGTATTATAACTTGGTTGTTGTAAAACATTGTTCTTAGGTGGTTTGAGGATAACGACGGGTTTGTCTTGAACATGTGGTTTTTGAGAGGGTGGATAAAGGATAAGTTTAGGCTCAAGAGAGTAATCCAAGTGGTATCTAATGTACATAACCTCAGAAGACTTATCCTCATTTTCATGATCTCTTAGTGAAGAGGAGTCCAAGGTTACTTCATCATCTTCATCTAAGGAATTACTATTGTCAATGTTGGCATTTTCTTCCACTATTATGTCTTCCCTAGTAGGAGAGTTTCTAGGATAACTACAAACCAAATTTTCTTGACATTCAAGGGTTGGTTCTTCTAAAATGACTTCATCGCATGTAAGGGAGTTATCAATGGTTCAATTCTCTTATTCATCAATAGTGGGGATACTAGGAGAAGGCTCTATTTGATTACCCTTTTTCTCTAAGGTCTCATTATCTTGTGCTATACCATCTACCCTAGTAGGAGAGCTTGTAATATGTTCATCCATGGTTAGAATTTGTAACTTAGTAGCTTCCTCACAAGTACGGGAGTTATCAAGAGAAGGAAAACTATGATTTTCATGCTTACCAAATAGATCTTCCCAAATGGTAGGAGCTCATTAGGGAAGCGAGGAGCAATATTCTCATGACTCTCAATAGGTGCATCTTCTAATACCAACCTATCCTCTTTGTATCAATAGGGGATATTAGGAGAAGGAATTTTTTGGTTTTCATGGCTATCCTCTTTCATTAAAACATTCTTACAAGCAAGGGATGAATCTATACTAGGTAAGGTGATGTTTAGAAATGTTTCTATGATCTCATCTTCTTTTTTTCTAATATCTTCGAATGGGGGAGGAGGATAGGGATAATCAAGACTCTCAATGCTTGTATCATCTTTCACCGAGATAACTTTATTGCTAAGACAATAGGTATCAATAGAAGAACAAGTATGATTTTGATGATTGTCTACACTACCATCCTTACTAGTGGGCAATGTAATATTAAGGATTGTGTCAATGGTTTGATGATTAACTTGTTTCTTAGTGACCTCATTGGTGTAATCTAAATTGAACTCATAAGAGGGATGTTGTACTTATCCAATCCATTAATAACCATATCAAAGCCACCTCTTGAAAGAAAACATGCTATTATGGAAAAGGAAAGAAAGTGCAATGCAATGATCTTAAGTAAAATGTAATTTTCAAATTGGAAACAAGGTAATTTTTTTATTACACTAAGCAACAACTTGAAAGATGAAATGTTGTAAATGCAAATTTGAAATTGTGAAATGCATGAAATGAAGCACTTTAAGCGAGATTTAGTAAAATGTATGAAACATAAAGTCAACCCACTTAAACAGATAACCAATGCCAGCAAATAGAAGCACAAAAATGTTGATTTAGATCCTAAAAACTACAATCTAAAATTCTAAAAGGACTAAGACACTAGGAAGGGTGTCAGTCCTCTTGATGAAATTTGAAGGTTTTAGAAGCTAAAATAGATAGAAAATCACTTGGGCAGGGTACTGAAATAGAAAACTAGAGAGGGACTAAGACACCATCAAGGGAATTTTAGTCCCAATAAAGGTTTTTTACAAAAAATCATAAAATTTTGGGTTAATAATAGCATTCCTAGGTTGCCTACATAGGGACCTAATGTTTTGAAACAAAAAATTGTGCAAATGAATGCAAGAATTTAGTTAGTGACAAGAAATTGGACATAATTTTTTCAATTTTCGATGTAATAACAATGTTTCTAAATGCAATTAGGATGATTGACAATGGGATTTTTCAAAATTTCAATCAGATAGAATGATCCAAGAAAGAAAAAATGTAACCTATATGCACTTTTACTAATACAAATATCAGAAACCCTAGAGGCACTTTTACTAAATGTGAGAATCCCTAGATGCAATTTCACTAATGCAAGATGCAATGCAAGAATGAATGCAACCTAGATCTAAGATTTTAATGGACTCCAAATCAGAAAATGAATGTTCCAAAATGTCAGGTTCACCAAAAGATGAATTGAAAAATGGACACCTTGAGATATCACTCTTTTTCCACCAATCATTCACTAATGTACTAGGAGTTCTAATTAGATTAATTAAAAGCTCACAAGCTGAGTCGATTTCACAATAACAAAGGATGTAGGAGGGGGTTCTTTCATCTTTAAGCGGTTCACCACCAAGCAAATGCTTGGAAAGACACTTTAGCATTCAACTCAGGAAAACCTAGTAATGCAAGTCAAATAATGAGTACAAATAATGAAATTAAGCTATACCAAGTTAGGGTATGTGTACCTGGAAAGTCTAGAGATGTTGTGAGGATTTTGGAAATGCAAAGAATCTATCAAAAATTTC
The DNA here is from genome assembly GCA_007258455.2 of Sequoia sempervirens. Lineage (NCBI taxonomy): Eukaryota > Viridiplantae > Streptophyta > Pinopsida > Cupressales > Cupressaceae > Sequoia > Sequoia sempervirens. Next base: position 3,246 of record VDFB02380863.1, on the reverse strand, counting down.
TATGGAGGACTAAGATTCCTAGAATGGTGTATTAGTACTGCTACTATTTTTTGGGCCAAATACGGAGTATTTGAATCTCTAAAATGGATCTCAAAAAATCTTAAAAAAATAAGCCTGGGAGGACTAAGTCACCCAAGATGGCGTATTAGTCCCATTTTGAATATCTACAAACTCTGAACAGGATCCTAAGCTCCAAGTTCTGTACTTTCTTCCCTTTCAATCTCAGGTTTTGAAACTAGCGGATTTAGCCTATACGTGAGTTTCTATGAAGATGACAACTTTGTAATGCAACTTTGCAGCTTTTTCAACTTTTCACCCCAAATGATCTTCAAGTCTACAACCTAGATCTACAATCACAAATATGCAAGATGGAAAAACATGTTTGTTAGTGAATGGGGGTTTTCCTTGGTAAAGCCCCTTTTAGGTAATTAAACCAAAACATGAAATATGTAAATGATAGCACCTTGTATGATGTCTTGTGAAGAAAATTGACAATCTACCATGCAGTGGCCATGAAGAATGTAGATCTTGGATCTTGGAATATCATGTGAAAAATGGTTGCAAATAGATTTTCAATGCTACATCCACAATCTTGGCTCAACAACATGAATGGATGCACTAAGCCCTTGACATGATGCTTGAATCTTGATGATGACTTCAAATGCTTGATGAAATGCTCTTGAATGCATAAAATTGCCTTAGCAATGAATACTTGAATGTTTCTTATCCTCTTATATGATAAATGAGTGGAGGAACCTTGTATTTATACTTACTCATGCTTAATATCCTGAAATTATATTACACCAAGCTGACATATGAATTCATTGAATAAAGGAGGCTAAATCTTGCTAGAATTTGAAATTAACGCTTAAAAATGTCTTAAGCAGGACTAAGATGGCCTATGTGACATCTTAGTCCCAAGTCCTAAAAACTTGGGGATAAAGAAAAGGTTCCCAATCTAGAGATTCCAAAAGTAGGGTTTGGAGAGCCTTGGGGGACTAAGTCGCCCTAGGTGGAATTTTAGTCTTGACCCAAAAATTAGGGACACACTGATGGAGTCATTAAATTATCATTTATGCCTTGGACAATGCCAGGATTAATAGAAAAAGATGTAATTAATAGGGATTTTGGACACAAAATGGAATCAATTAAGCCATAAAGAAGCATAAATGAAGCAAGGCGGGCCCAAAAAAGTGTGAAAATGCAAGGGTATGCATTTTCCTACACTAGAGTACTCAATTCCAAATTCATACTTAGTAAGGAATTCCAACCACCTTTGACGTGCATTGATATTTGGTTGGGTGAAGATATATCTTAGTCCTAGATGATCCATGTTAACCTCAAATGGCTTCGCCAATAGGTGATGCCTCCACATCTGCAAGGCATGCACTATTGGAACCAATTCCAAATCATGTGGTGCATAATTGATTTCATGTTGTTTCAACTTCCTTGATTCATATGCCACCACTTATCTATCTTGCATTATTACAGCTCCTACACCATCTCCCAAAGCATCCATGATCACTATGAATTTACCATTGGGATTGGGTATAGTCAACACTAAGGTTGTCATGAGCTTCTCCTTCAAGAGTTGAAAATATTTCTCACACTTTTTTATCCATTCAAACTTTTTCCCTTTCCTCTGAAGTGAGGTGATTGGGGCTACAATTTGAGAGAATCCTTGTACATACTTCCTATAGTATCTTGTAAGTCCCATGAAGCTTCAGACTTTTATCACACTCTAAGGTGTTGGCCATTCCACTATTGCCTTTATCTTTTCGAGATCCACAAAGAATCTCTTTGTTGATATGATGCAACCTAGGTAGTGCACCCTGTCTTAATAAAATGAGCACTTGGATAGATTTCCAAAATGCTTCTTCTCTCTCAAATTTTGTAAGACTATCCTCAAATTCCTATCATGCTCCTTAATGGATTTAGGATAAATTAGGATTTCATCAATGAAGATCAATACAAAATCATCTAGACAATTCATGAATACACTATTCATGAGGTTCATAAAATCTACTAGGGCATTCGTCAAACCAAAAGGTACTATTATGAACTCATAGTGTCTGAACCAAGTTGAGAATGAAGTCTTAGGGATATCCTAGGTATGTGCAGGATCATGATGGGCCAAAAAGTGGCAATATGATGGGTATCTGGCTGACGACTTTTTTCTTACCCAAAATTGATGAAACAAAACACTATTGGATTTGACACCATTTTTTGATGGGCGTTCATCAGTCATTCAAAAAATCTTTGTCAGAAGAGTGATGCAATGGAAAAAATATTTTTGTCATTGTCTTTTCGTTGCAAGGCCGATAACAAATTAAACGTCGAAATAACGGCAAAGAATCGTCAGTCGACAGCATCGTTAAATACCTTAGGATTTCGTCAAAATATGGACGAAAACTTTGTTCATCCATCGATGAATTACACCAAAATTTCGTCATCAGTTTGACAAAATGGGCAAGCAGTAGTGTCGAAACAACAGAAGATGTTCTTCAAAATTGCGACGAAATACTCAAGTAGTATCATTGAAAGACCACCAAAAGTTCATCGAATGTGTGACAAAATAGGCAAGTAGTAACGTTGAAACAACACCAAGAGTTCACCGAATTTGTGATGAAATTAGCAAGGAGTGGCGTTGGAAGAACACCAAAAGTTTTTCGAAAGTGCGATGAAATTAGGAAGGAGTAGCGTCGGAAGAACACCAAAAGTTTGTCGAAAGTGTGATGAAATTAGCAAGGAGTAGCCTCAGAAGAACAACAAAAGTTTGTCAAAAGTGCGATGAAATGGGTAGGGAGTTACGATGAAATCATCATCACAGCTATAGCAACTTTGTTGAGCCTTTCTGTTGATTCGTCAGTGGTTGTCATCGAAATTGCGACAAAGAAGCAAAATTAAAAAAACATAAAAAATTTGTAAATTTGTGGAAATGTACCATTTATGAGACTCCACGAATTTATCATACATGTACGCATCAAGATATCAATTTCCATGTCAAATGATGCATTTCTATATTGAAAGTGCATTACCTTTATTGAGATTCTCTTTTTGAGTATAGTTTAATATTCTCTACTTAATAGGGCCAACCATGTGACTGTGGAAGCTCATTTGGCCCCTCCCCCCCCTCACATCACTCTCAATTCCCCATACCCAATCATATAACATTAATCATTCATTCAACCATTAATAACATATAACATTCATTCATTCATCCATTAATAACATATAACATTCATT
>VDFB02380862.1:0-38858 GCA_007258455.2 Sequoia sempervirens | reverse complement strand
AAAGCTACAATTATCAAGTTCACTGAGAAAATGCCTCATTCTTGCTGAAAAATTCATAATCATCTACTCAATATTGATCCATGTGCTTGCACAACAGAATGGTACAAATAGAAATATGTAATAATGCACAGAAGCTCACTTCCCTACCAAGTATGTACAAATAGAAATATGTAATAATGCACAACAGAATGGAACAAATGGAAAGATTTACTAATAATGCATGGCAATTGTTATCTAAATTAGTCTAATACCTTAATGATCTAATGGGGTGGATCCACAGTGGCTCAAATTAAAAATCATCTCCATCACAAGAGCTCAAGTTCTTTGGATGCTCTTGTAACCTGAAAAGATTATCTCTTGATGAAATGCATCTTGCCATATTAGAAATCGACAATGACTAAGAATGTGTGTGTATGTTTATATGTATATATATGTGTATTTATGTATATATATAAACATATTACATATAAGTGTATGTTTATATACACAAATGTATTTTAATATATATAAACCATGTAAGAAAAATGTAAATACCATGTAAGAACCTAAATTGCAATGCTTATTCAGTTCTGAAACAACATTTCATAATTATTTACATAAGGAGCTAAATCATAACTTCAAAAAAACAATATATGATCATAGCCTGTAACTGTTCAGTTCTTGCAACGGAATGAATGGACTGTAAAATTGTGTTAAAATATATTGAAGGAAAAAGCAATGAACTATAAAATTGTGTTAAAATACAATGAAGGAAAAAATAAAATACCTTGACAGAAAATATCAGAAAATTGATAATTCTGCAGAGAAGAAGTAATTGTTGAAAACTGCAAGAATGTCTCGTCTGATATGGTGGACAGGGTTGAATTGTCTGCAGTGAAAATGTAAATGGATTTCTTGCATCGTATGTTATTCTTATAGTTTTCTTCCCTCCATATTTGTAAAAATTGTTTGATCCATGGATTTGAAATCCTGCATTTTAATTGGACAAAGAGGTGATGGGGTGGATTGATGGAGGAAATTTTAAATCTTTGCATTTTGATTGCTTGTTTTCATTCGAATGGTGAGCCTCAGAACTGTGTATTTCTTATTTGTAGGTACAAGAAATTGGGCGGCTGAAGTTTGCAGGCTAGGCGGCTAAAGTCAGTAGGCTAGGCGGCTGAAGTCTGCAGGCTAGGAATGTACACCTTAGAATTTACGAGGGATGGGATGAATGGCAGGGAATACGTTATTTTATTGATGCCATGTTGGGAACCGAAAGTTGAACAATTTAGCTTATTTCTTATACATCAACATGTAATGATTTGACTACAATATATTGTAAAATTATGCATATTAGAATATAATAATTTATAAGTTCTCTTACATTTTTAGAAGTAACTTGAAGTTGTTTTGGAAATCGTTTTATTTGGTTCTATATTCAATATGTAATTAGTGACAATGGTTCTTTATTTTAATATTCCTTAATGGTTAGTTGTTGAAATATTAATAATTCAATGATATATATAAAGTAGTTTTAAAATAATTAATCATATTTCAGTTATTACCACACAAATGTTTAAAACTTGATATTTTAATGTTCAAGTATTAGTCTATACATGTTCTATTAATGGACAAAAATGTGACAACAACCCTCACAACTATTGGAACATGCTCAGGTACTGAGTCCTCTCCCCTACTTTGAGAACTTCCAACCACACCCAATGAATTTTTTAGGGAGCCCCCTCCGTGAGGCACCTTGTCCCTTACCGGAGCTGTGTTTGTCCAAGTCTCCGTCAAGTCTTCGTCATGTAAGTCCCACATGTGTACCTAAACATCAATTTCCACCGACATTTTGTCCCCTTATATGTTGTACGGTCAAAAAATTGTCAACAGCTCGGAGATTTGTAAATGTCGTACCAATTATCGAAAACAGTGAATGAGCCCACGCACAAACACCTTGGAATAAAGCTAGGCCTATATCCACCGAATATGAGGCGGCACTTCAGTGAACGCCAAATGATTGCGCGACTGTGGGACTTCACCATTAATAATGGCATTGGCAGCTCTTGCCCAGAGCAAACTTCATGACCATTATATACCTTTTAGAGTACAGAGCAAGACGAACAATATCTATGAGGATTTTGTTTGGATTGTGTTATTTTCCCTTGTATTGTTAAGCTGTTGCACTGAAGAAAGAGGGGAAATCATAGGCTACAGTTGCAGTGAGGAAGAGTCTCCCAGTAACAGCACGTACCTGTTTAATCGCAGGAAGCTCTTCACCGATTTGGAGCGTAAAATTGCAGACAACTTCAGCTCCGCTTTTAGTCAGTATGGTAACCGCGGCACCGAAAGAATTTTTGGGTTTGTTCAGTGCCATGGTTTGTCAGTAGATCCTTGCTATTACTGTATTCTTCATGTTAAGGACTTTATACTGCAAATGTGTGCCGATGCAGAAAACGCGTACATGTGGTTGGATGATTGTTTTCTGCGTTACGGAAAGAAGAATATGACATCTGTAGTAGACAACAGTAGAAGCTTGAATTGTAGAGGAAAGTACAGTGGTCCACAGCCTCAGACATTTGATGCAGTTGTCAACATGACACTAGGGAAATTGAATAGCAGCACAAATGGAAGCAAATTGGCAGTGGTAGCGGGCAGATTGAACAGCAGAAAAAATGGAACAACGCGAGGGGATTTTGCTGCCTATGGAAAAGCTCAGTGCTATTTGTACTTGTCTCAAACTGTTTGTGGGAGATGCATTGAAAATAGTAAGATTTATGCACAGAATTCCTCTGAATCACAGAACTGCTCTGCATTACAGATTTGGTCGGAGAGCTGCTTTTTGAAGTATTGGGTGAGTTATCCAAACCCACGCGCTGCTGTTAACAGTCCACCGGGACGAAACGGCAGTTTAGATGGGAATGAAGGGAACCTTCCATACCCATTAACGGCTCCCTCTGGTTCGCCTACTAACCCAGTGCCAGTGCATCCGGTTTCAACAGGTACGCTGGTTGTTTCTTTGCGTAGTTAAAGAAGAGACTTTTAAGTAATCAAGTTTTCGTTTTATTGGAAGAGGAGCAGGGCAACGGCGTGGCCAAATCAATTGCCTTTCGTTTTATATTTTCCGCAAAAGAGATTTGTGGAAATGTTAAACCCCTGAAGATAAGTAGTATCATGTTTAAGGAAATAAGGCAATAGATCCTTTGATTATTTAAAAATGTTGAGAGATAACATTATCTCAAAAATCAACATCGTTGAGAGATAATATTACTTCAAAATTGATATCTACTTAAAAATGTTGAGAGATAATATTATCTCAAAATTGACATATGTCGTTTTTATGCAAGTTATATATTACTAGTGTATAATTAATTATGTTTCACAAGGATGTATCTGCTGCTCTTTAAACTTGTTCTCCTCTTAAATCTTTTAGTTAGCTCACTTAGTCTTGGTTGCCGCTCTAGGTAGCCTAGGTCGTGGGTTCAACTTCCAATTTGTCTGTAGTGTGGGTGAGGGTCCATTGCACATCGCTTGAGAGGTTATAGGAGGGTTTGCCTTGTAAAGAGCTAAGCTCCAAGTCGCTGGGCTAAACTCTCAATTCTTCTTGGTAAAAACATAATTGCCCCCCTCTCCCATAATACCCTAAAATCTCTTCACCACCTCAAATTAGAAACTAGTTTTGTTTTGTCTTGTTGAACTGTGGTTGAACTTAGAATCACTCTCAACTTTGTTAACACACACAACAATGATGAGTATTTTGTGCTTGTATATTTTTATTAAATTAAAATTATTTATTTATTAATATTAATTTTATTTATAACTTTTTAATTAATAATATATTATATTTATTATTTATAAATCATAATTTTATTAATATTAATATTAATTTTTTTTATAACTTTATAATTACATACATAAAAATATATATTTTTAATGTTATTGTTTTTTCATCATCCTTAAAAATTAGCCTTTGAATTGTCATTTACTATTGTACTACTGTTGGTATCCTTGTAATGTTGCAGACTACATATTTTCATCTATACTATTGTTTCCTCCCTTTTAATCTCAACTTCTAATCTTCTAATCTCTTTCCCACTCCTTCCATATCCCAATTGTTTAGTTTTCTTCCATCTCCTTAACAATTACTCTGTAAAGTGTGACAAATGTAAGCATTGATGCCTAATCTCCCCTTATCTCCTACCATGATGATTTAATGCCCACTATCCTTTGGTGCAATTATGACACTATCATAGTAGTTGGTAACCATACCTCTATGTGGTTCCCTTAAAAGTTCCTTTCAATAGTGGATTCATTAGTTTTTTAGCTCAACTATACCAACAAATGTAGATGGCGAGGCAAAGCCAACAAGCCAAGGTGGATAAGAGAAAAAAGAAAGAGGCCTTGAGACCAACATAGAAAATAAAGATTTCTCAATACAATTTGGTTCAACCATTAATTATGATTGCACATGTGGCCCCAATAATAAGAAAGCCACAAGGTCTAATGAGGCTACATGACTAACAAGTCCATGTAGTCGACATGAATCTACGAGAATCTCAAGTGGAAGACAATCAAAGTCATGGAGGAAACAAATAAAATAGTGACTATTGAGCTCATAAAGATTAACTGGAGGCTAAAGAAAAAGGAGGTTGAGCTCACAAACATCAAATGCACTCAAGTAGGTGGAAGGTCGGGTAAAATTGCTTGACCAGCAACACTAGATGCAAGTAAAGAGCTCCAATCAAGGGTCATTAGGTCTCTAATGAGGAGATACAAAATAGAGAATAAAGGATTATAATTTATAGACATAATTAAATAAACTCTAGCTTATACTTGAGGGCTATAGATAGAGGTTGGATAAGGCAAATGAGCCTAAAAGAGGGAGAGTAATTGAAGCCACCACCTTAAACCAAAAGGTTGGCAGGTTGATGGTATCTAAGAAGGTCTTAAAAAAAAAAAAGAGAATGCATGAGCACCTGTAGAAATTGAATAATATGAAGGCTTTAGTCGAGAGCCTACTAAATCAAATTGAAAATCATAAGAAGATAATATCATTGCAAGAGTAGAAAATCAAGAAACGAAAGCTAGAGATACAAAGGGTAGAGCAAATTGCTAGTTTTATGCCTCTCATCCAAGAATTGTATGTTTCCTATTGAATGGGAATCTCAAGGATGGCTGTGTAACTAAGTTCTAAGTTGAAATTTGTAGATTCTACACAAGTTTTTAGTGTAGAAATGAAGTTTAGGATTGAACAAGTCCTTGAGTCTCTTCAACAGTAAGTCAAACCTAATGCTCTATGCGAAAATTATATGACTTATTAGATGACAAGCTTACTTCTATTGACATAAGTAAGGATAAGGCTATACAAAAATGTAATTTCCAATTGACTATCATGGGTCAAACCATTTAAAGAATGAGGGTACATGGAAAGTCACTTGTTCAACAAGAATTGCCATTATATTTGACAAAATTGATAATATCGTTAAAAAATGAATTCAAGGGATTGCTCACAAAAAAAGAGTCAAATCAATCATTGTTGTTAGATTGGTCTCATGCACCAAGCATTAGAGAAGTGGAGGTCATTTTTAGGTCATTAGCTTAGTTGGAAGTGCAGATTAAGGCTACAATATCTCGTACAAGAACATAATTCAACTTGACAAGATCTTTGAAGTCTTCGAGAAAAAATAGATCTCAACTAAGCAGGAGTGGTAAGCCCTCCAAACTTCTTTTGTGAAATTATAGATTAGTACTTTGCATATATTTTTATTTTTATTTTAAAAATGATGACTTTGTCCTCCAAGATTAAACTAGATATTTGTTTATAGGGCTTTATCTCATTTCTCTTTTGAATCCAATGGTGCACGCATCCACTAGAGATGTCAGGATACATTTTTAGAATAGAGAAGCACCAACTCTGATTTCTTTTGATCATACAACTTGCAAATTCCAAAGAGTTGGCAATGAAGCTTGTGAATCCTGTTGTGCCATTGGCTACAAGTTTCTATGTTATCTTCTGCTGGGTCCATTCCGCTTTTGATCTGTTTACTATTAAGTTCGTTGGAAACGATATTGGAAAGACACTTGGCAAGCTCCTACAAGCCAAAAGGTTGTTAGACCTTAAAGGTTTCTGTGATAAGCTAGTTGTCAAATGTTTTCATCCTACGGTCAAGGTGTCACAAAAAGGTGGCTGAGGGTTGTCAGTTTTTCCTATTGTGTTATTGGCTAACAGAGTGCAGGTTTTTAGCATATGGTGGGACCCATTCCATTCACCCATACAATTTTAAAAAAGAACAAAAATAAAGCTAGAGTGTTATCATCCAGCATATGTGGCATGCCTAAGCATCTTTGTCAGTCTTTTAGTTGAATCTTGTTGCTCCAGTGGTTGAGAGACCTCTTCTACAGTCTGGTGGACCTCGATACTCTAATGCATGGATATTGAAAAGCTTGCAGGCACCGTCATATTGATCACATTCTAGCTCATTCTGGTAGACTGCACTCCATCCTAAAGCCATTTTAATATTGTCTAAGTTTTATTTGTTTATTGGCCAAAGGATTGACACAACAAGGTGTAAGCTCGAGGCTTCTAAGTAGGTTCTCGTGATTCTTTCTTGCGCCATTCTTCATAACGAGCCGCAAAATCTAATAGGAATTAAAGATCATCTATCTGTGTATGCTAGCCGCCATATTTTTGTAATTCAAATGTTCTTTGAGTGATCATGCTATAGCATTGAAGATGCAATTAAGGCACATTTACTTCTTCATTTTAGATCAAAATGGTGGGTTTATGGTTTGTACCCTTAACAAAATGAATTTGGGTTTGATATAAAACCATCCATCAAAAAAAATAATGGTGGGTATTCATGCATTGATGAAGGAGCTAGGGGAGAGGGGCCTATAGTGGAGCACCCTAACTTCGCATTTCTCAAAATCCTATGTGGAAATTTCAAATCACTCCCAATTTTGTACAGCAATTTATTTGGCAACTTACGTGCTTCTATATTTTGTTTTAGGGCCACATCATCAAATATGATGCCACATCAGCATGTTTTTTGTTGAGGGATCCGTAAAGGCCCAAAAAAAAAGTGAGACCGATAGTGGTGCACTCAGTCACGTTTTATTGGTGCACTGATGTGGCATCACATGATTTGTCAATTTGTGTACTTAATGGATTAAAAATGTTTGAGAACTGGATATTAAGGTGCTCCACTATAAGACCCACTGAGCTACTTCTATCCCCAGTATTGGACCCTGCTCCATTATAGGCCCCTCTCCCCTAGTTCATACAAAATTTTATATAAGTTTCTTGCATGATCAAGATATTAATTGTCCACGCAGTTCAATTTTCAAGTCTTTGCTTCTCTGTTTTACATAAATAAGAGCGTCAATTAGAATGTGTTAGGTAAGCTCATATCCATAGAACTTTGTAGACTTAATATTTTTCTCATTTTTCAATTGTAGTAAGCCTTCATGTTTCTGGGATTGTTCTAGTGGTTTATAAGTTTGTAATTGCATAATATCATATGATTATTATAAAAGTTGTGATCAATTCTTCCCTCTGTTATTACTCATACGAATAACCTTTTGTCTATCTCATGGATGCTTAAGTAAATGATCATTGATTATTGTTATACAATATATATTAATGAGATAATTAATTCGTCTAGTGAATAATTTCTTATTGTTTTCTTAGATTAGTTTTATCTCTATGTTTCCTTTTAGTTCTTTCTTCTCCCTTTTCATTGCAAAATGAAATATTGGTGCTTATTGAAAATTAAATGAAGAATTAGCATCTCAATCCTAGAAATTGTTCTATGAGCCATGATCCATGCTCATAGGCTTCCCATGCTTGATATCTAAACTAGTGCAAGTTTGTGGTAAGAACATAAACTTAGATACCAACAATAACTTAAGAAATTTTACTTGGATCAATATCAAGATTGATGTCTCATTCTCATTTCATACCTTTATTCCTCTCGAGTCTAAATATGGTTCCTAGAGACAAAATAGTCAAATCAAAGGTTCAGGCTCAATGTGTTATTTCTATCATAGTATTGGCCACATAAGCAAATATTGCCTGAATGAAAAATATACCTCTTTCTTTAGAGGATAAGGTTGTGAACCCTGTCCTTGTTCTAAAGCCCCCAAAACAATTGAGAAATCTTTTAATTTCTGTTGGTTTTGTCATGATGTAAGTGATAACAACAAGTCATACCTTGAGGTAGTTACTTTGAAGTTAGTCCTAAATAAAAATATCTTTATGAAAGACAAAGGGATCAATTTGGAGGATAAATTTTTGAACTTGATTGCTAAAGGCATTTTGAAACATATGAGAAATAATTTGTAGAAACATGAGACAAAATTTGGGAAGAAGATAAAGATTTGGAAGGCCCAAAAATTCTAACCATCTCTCAATTTGCCACCCATATAACTAAGACCACACATGGGCTCCAATAAGTAAAGAGGCCAAATTTTAGAGAAAGATAGTGGTGGAGGAAATTAATGTAGGAAAGCTAACTACTCTTTAACAGATTGAGAGCAAGGAAGGAGGGTTCCCTTCGTTGGGGACCATAAAGATCATCTCATGGAACATTAGTGGCATTAATGTACTTAACAAAAGATGCTTGGTCTGTAGTTCATTCATCCTCATTGCATCAAAAATGAACAATACACTATGTTGGTTTGAAGCCAAATCATTGTAGGGGACATTGAACAACCCCTTTCAATGGATCTTTAAAGAGTTTTTTTTGGATTTCTATATTAAATTATATGAAAAATATAATACATTAGTTCCTATTAAATGATGAATGGAATGGAATCATACCCCCAAAATAGATGTAAAATTTCATAAACAAAAGAAGCAACCACACTAATATGTAGCTAAAACTATACTAATAAGAGAATGAGAGGAGGGTCATCATCAAGGTGATTACCCCAACTATCTAGGAGATCCTAGCCATTAATATATACCCTTACATCCCTGTTTGTTGGTTAAATATGAAATAATAAAAAATATCCTTTGTGCTTTATCATGAGTTGTACTATCTATAAGGATGATGTTCAATAAAAATCATTGAGATTTTTTCAAACAAGTGAGAGTGGCCTAATATTTTCATATTAATCTTTGAAAAACTTTGGATTGTGATTTTCTTAGTTAAATATGAAACAGAAAAAATAAAAATAGTGCTCAATCATGAGTTGTCCTAACTCCTACCTATAAGAATGATGTCCAAACAAGTGGGAGCGGTCTAATTTTAATTTTCTTTTTTATGTTAATATTTGGAAAATTTTGGATTGTGGTTTTGTTTGTTAAATATGAAATGGAAAAAAAAAATGTCTTAGTGCTCAATCATGAGTTGTCCTACCTATAAAGGTGATGTTGAGTAAAAAATTATTAAGATTTTTTCAAAGAGTGGGAGTGGCCTAATTTTTCTTTTTAGAGAACTTTGGATTGTGGTTTTGATTAAAGAAAAAATATTATTATTTTTATTTGAATGGAAGAGTTTAAATGATTATTAATGAATAGTTAGGTTCTCATGTAAATAATTGTTATGTTAATTACAATATATTAAGAATTTATTTTGAGATATTTTTAAATAAATGTCTTTTTATTTAAAACGAGATAATAGTCTATATTACAAAAATGTATATATACAATTGAAACTTAAATATAATATTTTAAATATTCAAATTACAATAACTTATTTTCTAACCACATTCATATATAATTTTTTATTTATGAGGAATAAATCTAAGATAGATTAGGCTTTAATTATTGCATTTAATATCTTGCTACTTAACCATATGACGTAGTTTAGGCAGGGGTTTCCAGTGAACAAATGTCTTCTTGTAATTTTTATATTGTCTTAGCATTTTATGTTTTGCATTGCATTTTTAAATTAATTTCTGTGAGGTGGAATCTTTGCAGACAATGAACAGAGGTCAAATAGTCGGATTTTATGGAGCATTGTTGGAGCACTACTTGTATCTATTCTGCTATTGTTTTCTCTTTTGCTTATTCTTGTCAAGAATAATATGCTCTCATGGAGATGGAGATGGAGAATGCTTCAGAATGGTCCTCAAAGTACATATATTTATTTCATTTTTTATAACACTTTTAAGCTTGTAATATTTAATTTCTTTTTACTACAGGCAATGATAAATCTTTGATGATGATACAGGAGAGATCACAGGCATTCAAATATTCTCTTATGAGCTGTTGAGGCACGCTACTGGGAACTTTGATGAGACGAAGAAACTTGGGGAGGGAGGTTATGGCTCTGTCTATCAGGCAAAGGCTTCCACCATTACTCTTCTTATGCAGACTTGAACTTTGTAAAATTTTATTGTAAGGCAGCTGCTGAGTGTTCTCGGTGATGAAGGATGCAGGGTGTTCTTCCAGATGGCGCCCTAGTGGCAGTGAAGAGGCTCAGTGTGCACTCAAAACATGGAAGTGATCAATTCCTGAACGAAGCGAATGTCATCTCCACTGTTCAACATCGGAACCTTGTTAAATTACTGGGCTGTTGTGCAGAGAGATTAGAAAAATTGCTAGTTTATGAATATCTCCCAAACAGGAGTCTCGATAAGATCTTGTTTAGTAAGAATATCTTTCCTTCAATTTCCTCTTATTCTTCATTTTAGTATTTGTTGAATAAGAATTTACAACTTATAATGATAGATTATCTTATATTGAAGGTCTAAAACATAGAAGAGAAGGATTTTCAATTTTTTTATTAATAAATGTTATCTATATATATAGATAAAAGAAATATATAATATGATAGAAAGTTGAAATCTGCAATTATTAAATAGTTGATAAGTAATGATATAAACTAATTTTAATGTTCATTATTTTTTCTTTTTGCTTGGTAAATCGCTGTTAAGGGGCAGCACCCAGTAACACTTTTGATTGGAGCTATGAACCAGTGAGACCACATTTGGGGGACCTCATCCCCATCACTTCTCCATCTCTCCTCTTCCTCTCCTCCATCTCATCCCTTCTTTTCCTCTGGCTCCTCCATCTCCACTCCTCCGCTTTCTTCTCTCCACCACCCTACAGCCACTGCCTACTACACACACCACTCCAAACCCCCAATGCCTCTGTCGGCTTGAGCACCCACCAAATCTGCCACCCATCCTACCGCCAGCCTGTCCCTTTGACCCTCCGTCCATCAAGCCACTCCTGCCTTGCCATCAACACCTCCTGCATCCATCTATAGCCTCCCCTGATCTCTCTCCAACTCAGCTCCTCCCGCCAAGCTCGTCCAACATTCCACCCTTTTTTTTCTCCTTAGTGCGCCTGCTTTCTCCCTACACGAGTGAGCATTCCCACAAACCATCATGGGATTCGAACCTTGGGCAGCCCAACTACTACCCCAACGTTCCACCCTTTTTTTTCTCTTTAGTGCACCTGCTTTCTCCCCTACATGAGTGAGCATTCCCACAAACCACCATGGGATTTGAACCTTGGGCAGCCCAACTACTACCCTTGCACCTTAACCGTTGCACTGCGGGGTCAACCCCTTAATGTTCATTATTTTATATTCTCTTTCATAATGAACATTGAAAAATTCTAACATTTCTCTTACATAATGAACATTTGGAAGAACATCAAGCAAAGCTTTGATGTCTCAAATCCAAAATCTTGATGATATCACCACATGTAATGCATCTCCAATACAATAAGGAATTACACCTACTCACAGTGTGATCTAATAAACCATTGTCAATGAGAAAAAAATTGGATAACTCAATCCAAATAATTCCAAAATTTGTGTTGCAATACTATTTGAAAATGTGAACCCATCTAATTAAACCACAAAGCTCTCAAACTCAATAAAGACATATGTACACACCAAAAGGAATTGCTCCTTTCATTGACCATCTCCAAAAACAGTTAATTTACCTTCTCTAATCATCGATACAGTCACTCTTCAATCAAGAATGATCAATTCTAATTAAACCACAAAGCTCTCAAAACTCAATAAAGACATTTGTACACACCCAAAGGAATTGCTCCTTTCATTGACCATCTCCAAAAACAGTTAATTTACCTTCTCTAATCATCGATACAGTCACTCTTCAATCAAGAATGATCAATTTACAATGACCTTTAATCAGTCACTCTCATCACTGGTGCTTACCCCAAATTATGACCATGCATAGTCATCCAAAAATAAATCATCTCTATTAACAATGTCCAAAAACTCTATAACTTGCAATCTCAAAAACGAGTTCTGCAACAATCACCACCATTTCCTTTCCCAAGCTCATGCAAGAGGGATAGGTTCGCACCGCCTGATATCCCAAAGCGGAGGCAAATGACTTGGATCGACAGATACAGTGGCAACAATAAACAGACGTGGTGCTTGTGAAAAGCCAAACAATCTAGCTCTTGCCATTTTCTTTGCAGCTTCTTCGACGATTTCCTTGGGAGAGAGACAAAAGAAAGGTCCAATTTTGGGGGTCAACGAAGGCCGCTCCTACTCTATTTGTAACGCATACGAACACCTCCATAACCAGACCAAATATGGTAATTGATTTGAAATATGCCAAATACAATCGATTGCCCTGGGTGTTATACCCAAAAATGTACCTCAGAATCTACTGCACGGTTAGCTTGAGGTATATATTAAAGCAAAGCGCAAACCTAATCATCAGAATGAAGATGATTTTGATAAAGCAATACATCCCAGTTTGTCTTCTCATTATGAGTGGGTCCTTTAGCCAGTGGAACTTTACCACCATTTGCAACAGTAAAAAGATTGTAAAACATGTGTTTTACCACCTTCATTAATTAGCAGGTAAATCGCAGGAGCATGGAACATCTGGGCCTTCCGAGGAATGCAATCTGCCCACCTGTGGAATGGGAAATGAGCAACTCTTCTCTTTTGAAATACCGATATGTAGCGAAGAAGGAACAGATGCTCATGGTGACTGCAACAAACAAAAACAATCTCAACATGCTTCTGGATTTAAACCCGATTCAGTAATATCAAACATTGTCGGTAGATTTGGGTGGCTTGGTGTATAGGAGACACGGTTGGCAGTTATACCAAATTGCAACATGCGCATTCACCATATTCGGGGAGGTTTTACAGAGATCCGCTGACACAAATTATAAAAAAGTCCTGTCAGTTATTTTGTATGGAACAGTACCGATTTGCTTCAAGATCTATGGCCAGGAGTATCTCATCTTGTCATTGATGTCATTGGCAGCACTTTCCTGTTTTTTCTCATACTGGCAACATCTAGAGCAGCAAATATATCATGCTATGCACTGCTCCCCTGCGTCTCTATGCAGTATGCGCTGAAATATATAGAATCGAATGTTGCAATGATTTAAAGATTTTAGATGTACACCCGCAGGAACTTAATCTAATCATTAATTTTCCACAGAACCTTTCAACCTAGAAAATTTTCATAGACCAGCTCATTTGCTTCAAGATCTATGACCAGTAGTATTTCTTCGTCATTGCTTTCATTGACAACAGTTTCTTTCTCATACTTCATCGTTGTCATTGACGACCCTTCCTTTCACATACTGGCAACTTCAAGAGCAGCAAATATATCATGCTCTGCACTGCTCCCCTGCAATGATTTTAGATGCATATCCACATGAACTTAATTTAATCTTCAATTTTTCACAAAACTTTTCAACTTAATTCTGATATTATGTTAAAATTGACATGGACCAGCCCATTTGCTTCAAGATCGATGGCCAGTAGTATCTCCTCTTGTCATTGCTGTCATTGACAACACATTCCTTACTTTCTCATACTGGCAACATCAAGAGCATGCTCTGCATTGCTCCCCTGCATCTCTATGCACTGAAATATATAGAATTGAATGTTTTAGATGCACATCCACAGGGACTTAATCTAATTTTTAATCTTTCACTGAATCTTTCAATTTGATTTCTGATATCATGTTAAACTTTTCATAGATCAGTTAGAAATCAAATCTAAGACTTTTCATTTGTTGCTGAGGTGTTCTACCATTGACCTACTGATACTTTTGGTGACCGGCTTAATTCAAGTATGGGTCATTTTCCAACACTCCTCCTTGAACCACATTGCAGATACTCAAAGTCCTAGCTTAGCCTGGCTCTATCGACCTGGACTCTGATATCAATTGAAAGAGTTTAGAACATAAAAGAAAAGGCTTTCCAAAAATTTCATTAATTTCTGTGAATAAATGTTGTATACATATAGACTAGAAAATATAACAGAATAGAAAACTGAAATCTACAACTGCAAAATAATTAATAATTAATCACAAAAACTAATCTTAACGTCCATTATCCTACATATACTTTGTTTACTGAATCTGAAATGACCATCTACTGGCTCTTTAATTCCTCAATTTTCATTTCATCCTAACAAAATACCAACATTCGTATTAAATCTTAAACAATGTATAGTATGGTAATATATGAAATCTTAGAAACTGGTATAATACTTTGCTTTTCAACCATTGATAGGGATTGTAGAGCTTCGATACGCCATAAAGAATTAAAAAACAAACCTTCTCATATAAGTTTTTTCGAAATGGCTTTCCCTCTATATTGGCTAGACTTAAAATATGCATCTTACAATAGTTTCTACGACTTAGATCATCATGTAAATTTCTTCAAAGCAAGTACTGAAGCTTCAGTTACTATCCGAGCTCATCAAAACTTCTTTAAGTTGCCCTTGACCAAGAAAATACCTTTCTCTTGTGCAATTACTAAGAAGGTTACCATTTATATGTGAAATTTACAGGTCCACGAAAAAACCATCCATCCTTCATATTTTTTGAGGGTTAGACTATTTAAATATGGCCTTAAAACTTTTGTGGATCTGTCACTGTGCATCCATCAACATATTTGCCAACTTGAATAAACTTTTAAGATCGGTTGTGTCACATGATACAGTTATTAAAATGATGTAAAGCTAAACTAAAAGCTTTTCTAATAAATCTACTATATAACAAATAAATTGACTTTGAAGGTGATCCACATCATTCTTGTAGCAGTTCCATATTGCACTGTGATGGTTTCTTTTTAACTAATGAAATAAAATGGGAACTTTACTAATCCTTGGCAGGAGCTGAATTAGGTCAATCATTGGATTGGAGCAGACGGAAGAGCATTATTTTAGGAGTAGCTCGCGGGCTTGCTTATCTTCATGAAGAATCTCAACCAAGAATTGTACACCGTGATATCAAAGCAGGTAATATCTTGCTTGATGACAACTACAACGCCAAAATCTCAGATTTTGGATTGGCTAGACTTTTTCCTGAATTGGGCAGTCACGTCAGCACAAGAGTTGCAGGAACATTGTAAGAATGAATCCCATTTATCACATATATAACATTTGCAATATACTTGCAATGGATTTTAACTGCATTGTAAACATGGCTACAGTGGTTATCTTGCGCCAGAGTATGCCGTTCGTGGGCAGTTAACGGAGAAGGCCGACATTTTTAGCTTTGGAGTGCTTTTTCTGGAAATTATAAGCGGGCGACAAAACCTTGATATTACTGTGTCACCCCAGAAACATTTTCTCCTTGAATGGGTATAAAGTGTAAACACCTACTTTGCTGTAAAAAAGTTACCCATCTCTACACAACTGCATTTTTTTGAACAGTAATAATCATCCATTACAATTGGATTCGACACATAAATACAGAAATATTCTCCTGGCGGGATATGCAATTCTAATTTCAGAAGAATTTCTTATACTCCCTTTGGTTTTGATTGGTCACAGGCGTGGAACCTTTACGAATTGGGAGATGTTTGGGGAATAGTTGATCCAAAGATAGATGCAAATTACTCAAGAGAAGACATAGAAAGATCAATAGAAATTGCGTTTCTGTGCGTGCAGGGCACAGCACAATTACGTCCTTCAATGTCACAAGTGGTGGGAATGATGACAAGCGAACAGCCAATACAGATGTACCCTCAAAAGCCGGCGCTTTTAGACCTGCTTCCTTCAAGAGACAGAAACAGGGGCCAGGATTCAGGGGGATCAACTGGATCTACCTACAATGTACCAACATCCTCCTTTGGAAGTGCAGCAAACTCCAGCATTTCATCTGATATCACCTACTTAGAACCCAGATAGGCTATGTACAGACCTGTTTTTAAGGCTTCAAAGCTCCAACCTAATATCTAGCTACCCGAAAATGGCAGCACATCGAATTTTGTTGTTCAAATGCACCGGATTGTTATGGCATTTCCAAAGTGTAATAATAGCCTACTATTAAAGGGGCTTGGTTTTCTTGAACTCTGACTACAGATCCCTGCTTACAGAGAAACCGGTTTTCAAATCAGGTGAATCTACCATTCCATCAATATCTCTTTCACCTTCAAAAGTGTTAAATTATATTAAAATATAATAGATTTTTTTTGTTTAATTTTTAAACGGGTGTTTGTGAAAATGTAGCTGCAGATTTAAAATGAATTTTTATATGTAATTATAAATTTTAAGTTGAAGAGAAAACTGCCTAACACTTTTTTCATTTATTAATTTTTATATTTGTATTTTATACAATAATTTAGTATTTTTGTGCTAAGAGTTAACATTCATCTTGTATCTAAATTGAATCTTAGACTCGAAAGTTGGGTATTGTATCAAATTTTTTTAAAATTTTGGATTCTATTGATATAATTTTTTAACTTGAAGCATCTTAAATTTTTATATTTGTATTTTGAATTTTAAAATTAATGTAAACTATTGAAACAAATCTTAGAATGCTATCAATGGGCTCTTCGTCTGTTGGTAACTCAAATGGTTATGAATGAGCCTAGCACAGATCAAGTCTTGTTGAGTGCAAAGTCCCCAAGATATCAAGAGAGGCCGCTGTGATCATACCCCAAGAGACTTTGGCAAAATAAATATTCCTTAATCCTCGACTCTTAGCTGAAGAGATATTAGCTTAGACTTGTGCTCCTTGTATTGAATTGTAAAAATGATTTTGGTTTGACATAAAGGCCTCCAACAATTAAAAAATTTAAAAATCAATGGTTTATATATATACATGTATACATTCATGCATGCATGCATGCATATATACATACATACAACATCCATCTATACATATATACATACATACACACATGCATATATACACACACACATACATACACATACATATACATACATACATGCATACGTACACATACATACATACATGCATACATATACATACATACATGCACATACATACAAATACATACATACATGCAAACATATAGACTTGCATGCATACATATATACATATACATACATACATACATGCATGCATGCATATATACATGCATACATACATATATACATGCATATACATACATACATACATACAAGCAAATCCCCCTCTCCCCCCACGTCCTTGTTGTAAACTTAAACTTTTAAGGCATTTGTTAATTATTATTTTGTTATAAATATGTATTTTAAAGTCAATTATGTTGAAAACATAACACTTTTTGATAGATGTTACACTTTTTGTTGACTATTTTTTTACCAACATTCTCCCTTGTAGAGTAATACATATTTTCATTTGAAAAAAAAAAAAAAGCAATCAACTTTATGTCTATGTGATGGCCATATTTACACATGGACATGAATGTTAGCCTAACAATTTTGTTTGTTTAAGCAATTCAAACTTTTTGTTTTGCCATACTACCTCTAGTAGTGTATCCTGTGCATCAATGATGTTGCATGTGCAATGCAACAAATAACATGCTATTGTGAATGAGAATATCGTATGAGGTGGGTGATTAGGAGTACATTCTACACACCTTATGATGGTGAGGGCATCCTAATAAAGGGTATGGCATCACTTTTTGTGATGTCTAATGGGGAATGTCCATGGAATATTTCCCCTTCAACTCCTATATGAGAGTGGGTCGATCACACTTTGGGGGTGCGACAAAAATTTATAATTTTATTGAAGTTTAAGTATACAAAATATTTAAATCCTAATGACTAAATTAATGATGAAACAAAAATGATCAATTAATAGCTACAACTACACAAGGGAAATAATTTGCAACATTTACTTTTTCAAACTTTAATGTTAGTTATTAATACTTTGACAAAATATAATTTTACTTAAAAACTTAATTTTTTCATTTATTCAATAATAATTAATTCAAGGTACAAACCATTTCATTTCAACATTATTATTTTTAATTATATTTTCTTAAGTACCCTAAATTACATTAATGAACTCGAGGATGCTCAGTGAGAAACATGGGTATTTATGATTATTAATTATCCATAAAAATAAATTTCTTAATTTAGAATAATTTAGTAAATCTTTTTTTGAAAGATAAAAATAGTATGATCACCCAAATAGTGTTTAAGTAAATCTTAAGTTCATTATTAGAAGTTTGATCAAGAGATTAGGTCAACTCCCCCAAAAAAACCTTAAAGCTCTAGATGGAAAATCTAAGAGTCTCTCTCCTTTTCCTAACTTTGAAACTCACTTTGTTCTTGTGTGTGTGTGTGTGTGTGTGTGTGTGTGTGTGTGTGTGTGTGAGAGAGAGAGAGAGAGAGAGAGAGAGAGAGCGATTTTTAAGCTTGGAAAAGCTATTATTCTCCTCTCCTCTCGGATAAGAATCTACTTGTAATGAACCTCTAGGTTCATATCATGAACTATCAATATTTTTGTTATCACAGATACAACAAGAACCCATCAATCCAAAAAAAAGTAAAACTATATTAAACAACATCATTATGAAAGATTAATCACCCATTTAATAAATTTTCATCATAATACTAACAACATATTTCAATATTCATTTCACTTTATCACAAGGAATAAAATACATTGTTTTCAAATTATTATTATATTTAGATTTTATAATTTAAGGTAAACATAATTACACAATTTCATTCTTACAAAATGTCATATCCAATTTTTCTATTTTCATACAAGTATAATATGCGATAATCAATGTACATTAAATGACCATTGTCTCAATAAATAATGTGTCTTAGAGTAACAAGCCTTTGGTGTATTGAATTGTTCAATGGAGGGAGAGCATCATCCAAATGCTTTACCTCCAACCACAAATTGATAGTCCCCCACACACCTTTCTACTAGAAGTGGCTCTACCCCTCACAAGAGTTGCATATACATAGATTTGCAATTGTACTATATCATCTAAGAATTGACTCCAGCTAGCCCTTCTCCTAAGAAGATTCATTCCATATGTGGGGTCCTGAATCATAACGACTCGATGGATTTATATACAAGGTTTGTGCAAGCTATAGACTCTAATTCTTATAATGTCATAGGGCACACATACAACACTAGAAGGAATCAACAAAACTTGAATCAACAACCTTTTGTTCATGCACCACAACCTACTCAAGTTCTTACTTCTTTACCACCTTCTCAACCAAGTCTTCCTTCAACTCCTAAACCCACGACTAAAGCACCTGGAGACTATGATCTTGTGTAGCAAATTCGTGTTACTCTGGCTAAGATCTCTCTTTGGGATTTACTTCAGACCGCTCCAATTTTCCAAGGTATGCTTTAGGAAGCCTTGCAAAAGATCCTCTTGCCCGCCTCTACTAGGCTATCAGATGTTAATGCGTTGATGGCTCATATTCGTGCCGATTCACCGAATATTATGTTCTATCTGCAGGAACTTCCACCCTCAGATGTACAAAAGCAAGCATACCCTCTAATGATCATAGTTAGTGTCAATAGCATTGGTATTAGACATACCCTCATTGACACCGGTTTGGCTCTCAATGTTTGTGGTATGTATTTACTACCTAAGATTAATATTGATTCTTCTTCTTTAGCTACTTCTTCTTTATACATTCGTGGATTTGATAATGTTGATCGATAAGCCCTAGGCATGATAATCTTACCTTTACGGTTAGGACCCGTTACCTTACCCACTTTGGTGTATGTGATGCTTGACCCCTTACCTTACAACCTTCTTTTGGGAAGACCTTGGATTCATGTTATGGGAGCTATGACTTCTACTTTGTATCGTTCTTTGAAGTTTGCAACTAATAATCAAGTGGTTACGATTAAGGCTGACCCAAAAGCAATCCACCTTTGTGAGTTGCTAACTTCAGATACAATGGCATGCTCTTCGGTGGTATAGTCCGTAGAGGCCGTCCCCGAAGTGAGTCCCTAAAGAGGAACAACCCAAAGTAGAAAGTCCTAAGTCTTCCCTGTCTACTTATTTTGAATCAAATGCATGTCTCGGTGATGACTGGGGATCCTTGGACTTCTCTGAATGCTTCATTAGAGAATACAAGGTGAAT
This sequence comes from Sequoia sempervirens, assembly GCA_007258455.2. NCBI lineage: Eukaryota > Viridiplantae > Streptophyta > Pinopsida > Cupressales > Cupressaceae > Sequoia > Sequoia sempervirens. The sequence goes on along the minus strand of VDFB02380862.1, from coordinate 18,603 downwards.
CCCATCCACCTCGATCTTCCAATAACTCCAAACACCTCCGTTAAGAAATTTGATCAACCTCCCGCTGAGAAGGAAAGTTGTGATCCTATCCAAGAACCCAACTATTCCCCTACTGAGGAGGATAATAAAAGTTCTACTAACGAGGTTAATGTTTGTAATCCTGATGAGAAGGATGGTTATGGTCTTGTAGACATGTTTGACACTCATTGGTGGAATTACACTCTCTATGTGGAACCACCTCCTTCTGAAGCTTTGCAAACACATTATGGCCCTGGTTATAGGCTCATTTCTAAGTATGGTTACGGGCGTAAAGGTCTTGTCCATATTAAACAAGGAATTTAGATCCCTATCCAATTTAAGCCTCACAAGTGTAACTTAGGACTGGGATGCTCTATTGAACAATCTAGGAAAAAACCATGGTGGAGTGTTAACATGATTTCGACTTAACCTCTCAACCTAGTTCATCTTGAATTGATAGAGGAAAATATAGAACCTGACGAAGTTACTCTAAATATCTTTTCCTTAGAGTAAGCATTGGAAGAATTCTTAGGTGCCTATTCCCACTTGCCTTCCTTTCACCATAAGCGACGATTCTTGTATTGCTTGAATAAAAAAGCATACTTTGGAGAATTTGTTTTGAATATGGATGAGGAGGCTCCTCTATTTAACGTTGACAATGGTGTCTTGATACCTCATCTTGAAGACCGTAGTCATCTTCTTAAGGGAGACACTGTTGAAGTTTCCATGGATCCTAAATCCTCTGAAAAGGTGATTAAGATCAAAAAATTCCTTTCTTCAGAAGAAGCTAAGGAGTAATTTGACCTCTTACATTCTCACCCTGATATCTTCGCTTGGTCATATGAAGACATGTGTTGGCCTCCTACAATGATATGATAACTCAGCCTTTATAGCCATGATTCAGAGATTGGACATCTAACCTGAATAGTTATTTTAATCATCATGAAGGTGCATTTAAATTGTCAACCCAGGGACGTGAACTTGAAATGGGCCAACACAGTATGTGCACTAGGAACTCTTAAGTAGCCATTTCTAATCTACAGCTAAGAAACACACAATACGAGAAGTAAATTGCTTGAAAAGGAAATAAAGCAAATGCTAAACATCAACCAACAACTATGCTGAACTGAAATGCATAACAGGAATAAGATCTGGGCAACAACCATGAACTACTCTGTCTGCTTTGGCTATAGGAACATACACAGAATGGACTTCTAGTGGCTGCAGGAATAGTCGATGCCAAATTTCCAACTAAGTACAAAAACATGAAATAATAATTAAACTAATTACTCTAAAGAACGGATTACTCACCAAGTGGGCCCCCTTGGATGAGTATCCACTAAGACTAATACAAACTCAAATGCTTAAACTTAGACTATCATCTCATTCACTAGAAAATGTATAAATAGAGTAGCAGCATGACTGTATTGAAAAGTGGAGAATGCTTAATACATCATCAATATTATTTACCAACAACAATCAAGAACTAAGAACCCCTAAGAAGAAGATTCAAATCCTTATTTATTCTACCAGCTAAACAGGGCAATCAACTCCCACTAACTGAGAGGACGCCATTTAGGGAAAGTGAGGAAAAAAGTGGCAGAGTAGTTATGTCTACAGGGAATTTAGTCAGACATGCATGCCCAAATGTGGACTTAGCGCTGTAGTAATGCCAGCAATTGCTCAATGCCATAAATACGAGGCGGTTACAATTGACTGTCATGGGGAATCTGTTGTCGCCGTCCTTCAGTTGACTCCTTTGAATGATTCCCCTGCATGATCATCTGATGATTTCCTTTCTCAACTTAGCATCCATAAATTGTGTCCTGCATAGCAATGTTAGTACGCATAATAATTGCACATCTATAATCTCCTTAAAGAACATTCATCAACCATACACAAAATCAATATAGATAATCCACATAATATGCCAATGTCATTAAAAATTCATAGAGATAGAGTTAAACCCAATGTCAATGGTCTGAGGGAAACATTATGCAAATATTAACACTTAACTACTAAAGTCCATGACACTGCCAGCAAATGGACTATAACTTCTACCCAAAATTTGACCAAAAACTAGGCTCATCATTCCCCCCAACCTAACGTCTTGTTGGTCCTCCAGCAGTGGAAGGGTTGTTCTTTTGTTTGGTCAAGGCTCTAAAGTTTGCAACTGCTAGCTAGCCAACATCTGTCTCAGCAGAGCATGAGTCTAGATCCCAATAAAATCCTCCCAATCTATCAAATTTGTTCCATCTTTTCCTTTCTGTAGCAATATCATATTGGTAGAATCTGTAGTTTGGTACTGGCCACATGAGAATGGGTGGCTAGAAAGTCAGGGGAAGCCAAAATCTCCCCTTTGTTCTACCAATCTGGATATACCTGTCAATTCGCTTCAATGTTGTAGCATAATTGTGAATAGAATGGGGCTCAACTTGTTTTAACTCATCTGTTAAACTATTCCATCGTTGGGCCATGTACCCTCTTACAAGCTCCTCTTTTGTTGTTGCTTTGACCTCATATTCAGTGTAGACAACTTCAATCTAGGGCATGATTCTGTTACCATAGCTTGGTCTAAGAAGCACCCTGAGCCATTCTCTATGAATATCCCTTGGTTGGCTTGAATCAACCTTGATGGCTAAGGGGATGTTAGATTCCATTTTCTTATAAGCATTGTTCTACTCACCCCAATTAATCTCATTTTGTACCCAAGACATAAATGCTCATAGCTGAATATCCCTATCATATAGCAACGGGTTCCAATCATGATCCTGCGTGACAACATAATTGTGCAAATATAATTCACATAACAAATTTTTCATCTCGGGGGAAGCAATCTTGAAGGCATTGAAGAATTTGGTAGGGGTTTCAATGGAGGGGTTTAAATCTGAAACAATTTTTGACAACTTGAAAGAGAGATATTTTTCTTTTAAGTGCAGGGCATAAACCCTTGGAGGAGCTCTGCATTCTAGAATTTGTGGCACCAGGATTACAATGTCATCTAATTTCTTCTTCAAAGTAGCAATCTCCTCATTTTTCTCCTCAATAACCTCATCCCCCTCTTGGATTTCCTTTTTTCAATCTCTTCCTCTCTTGTTTCCATTCTTCCTCCCTCCTTTCTATTTTTTTCCATAAACTTAAAATTGTTGCATGAGCCGTAAAATCAAGAGGGTTATGAATTCCTACCAGTGTTTTTGTTGATGGCTACTCCCCATACGGTACTATCTGCATGAACTCAGGCTGTCCAGTTGTCTGCGGCTATAGGGGTATTATTTCTTCACCCCTCGTTTGCTGCAAGACCTCTTGTTTGTGTTCCTAGTTTTGCTCTGGCTCTTGTTGTGCTTCTTGTTGTGGCTGCAGGAACTCTTGCTCTTGTTCTTGGTTTTGTTGGAGGAACCCCTGCTCATCCTCAAATTCCTCTGTGATATTAGCAAGGTATGCCAGTGTTATGTTTACTGCTCTTTCAAATATATCCTCCTCTTTTTCTTCAACATGCTCTTGTTCCATTGGAGCTTCAGTGTCCCCATGTGATATCTCACCATGCCCAGGGCTTTTCTGTGAAGGCATACAAAAATCCAACCCAGCCGGTTTAGACTTCCTAGGGGTGCTCTTATGTTTTCCTTTGGTTGCAAGATGAATAGGGTCATCCTCTATCTTCCTAGCACTCGACACCTCTTTCTCTATAGGCTATGTTTGGGATTTTTCTTTTTCTTTTCTTGTTTCAGCCTCTTTCCTCCGTGCCCTGGTTCTTATTAGGGTTTGTAGGGGGACATCATCATCAGAATTAGATGAAGAGCTTTCTTTTTTTGAATGTTTGGTTTCAGAGGAACTAATGTTTATGGCTTCTTTTGTTGCTGCAGGAGGATTCATACTAGAACTAGCACCAAAAGTTGAAGCACCAGGAGTGGCTTCAGCTATGCTTAATCTTCTACTAACCCTACGAGGTTGGGGTAAAACCCTAGGTTGCAGTTCCTCAAATCTAAATTGATCAATATTTAAAAATTCTTCCTAGGACATCTTAGATACACTATGCAAAGATTTCTTAACCAACAATTTTATCAAGCAATGGTGGGAAATAAAGTTGTCCCTACCTTTTTGTGTTTCAACTGCCATGATGGAGAGAAGACTGTATAAAACATTGGGCACGTTCATCCTCCTTCTGTGCCTCATGTGGCTCAAGAGCTTGAAATGTACTGAATGCAGGTTTGACAAATGTCCCTCACAGGTGATATACCTTATAATGTAGACAATTGCCTTCTTCCATGGTTCAGGTAGAGACATTCTTTTTGCACCCTTCTTGTCTATGCTAATTGGGGGGTCGTCATGTACTGTAAATTCTGCTATGGCCAACCTGACATCCCTAGAGGCAGGGTAATGCTCACCATCAAAAGGTAACCCTGAAACTTTTGCAATTCTCTCATCAGTTGCCACAACTTCTAACCCTTTTATTGTGGCTTTTCCTTCAAAGAATGTTTGAGCGAATTCGAGTACTGCAATGCCTTCGTCAAATCCATCCAACTTCATGAAATAATCAAACCATCCATAGCGTTGAAATTCTGCCAGACATTGTGCATCTTGCAACAAAACGTCATGAACTAAGGGCTCACTTCGAATTAAGCCACCTCCCATTGTCTGAAATCACTATCACTTAGTAAAATTTCCTTCCTTTGCAATTTCTGTCTGAAAGCCAACACCTTTCTGCTAAATTCACATTGCTAGCGTCGACCGAATTTCTTTCTTTGTCTTTGTTTTTACCATTTATTGCTTATAACTCAAGATTATGACAGGGAAATTAAGGTGAGAAAAGGGGTGATAAATGAGAGCGATAATGGAAAGAATTGGCGGCTCAGTTAACATCACCTCACACATGCAAGCCAGATTTTCAAGTCGGCTTATTTAAATTTTTTGACGTAGCCAAATTATGATTTGACACATAAGCAATATATTTTCCTTTTTTATTCCCCCCCAACCTAAATTTGGACATGTGTCCACACATGTGAGAAGGGAGTGATGATATGACAAGAAGTAATGACATATTATGTAATCGCCTATAGTAACGTTCCTTGATTAAATAAATGCACTTAATAGGTAATTAAGAGATGAGAATTACCATGTACATACCTGAGCATGTGAAGGATGCATTGCAGAGATTGTGGAGAGAAAGTACCATTTTTCCTTTTTTAGAAATAATTGAGCAATTAATGAAAGTGACTCAAAGTGAAGTGAGGTAGAATGAAATGATGGAAGAGAGAGAAAGGTGATACAGATGGACGGATGGGCGGATGGGTGAAGAAATGGATTTCCACTAGAGTGGAAATCTTTATTATAAAAAGTACGTACCTTAATTTTGCCAAAAGGTGGGACACTAGGTCCACCACTTTCAGCTGCAGGAAGCTCGTGTGCTGACTATTGGGTGAATTGTTGCAGGAGCTCTTCCTCAATTTTTGCAGGGTCGACTTGGATTCCTTTGTGAGAAATGTAGTGGCCAAGAACTACACCTTCCTGCATCATCATGAAGCACTTTTCACTATTCAAAGACAAGTTTTGGTCTTCACATCTTTGTAGGACCTTCCTAAAATTCTCCAGTGCTTCATTAAAATCAACACCATAGGTAGTAAAGTCATCCATATAGATCTCCATGCAGTGAAGGGATATGTTTGAAAATATGCTAATGACTGCTCTTTGGGAAGTTGCAGGTGCATTGCATAGGCCAAAATGAAGTACCGAATAAGCATGCACTCTCCATAGGCAAGTGAAGGTCATCTTCTCCTGGTCCTCAGGTGCAATTGGAATTTGGTTGTAGCCACTGGATCCGTCTAGGAAAGAAAAGTATTGTTTTCCTGCAAGTGAGTCCAAAACTTGATCTATAAAAGGCAAGGGGAAATGGTCTTTCTTAGTGGCAGCATTAAGTTTTTTGTAATCAACACAAATTCGCCACTTTCCTTTCTTCATTGGCACGATTACTAATGTAGGCACCCACTAGCTGTCTGAAATAGGATAGATAAATCCCTCATCTAAATGTTTTTGTAGTTTTGTTTTAACAATTTCTCTCAATGTAGGGTTGATTTTTTGTTGAGGCTGCCTTACTAGTTGACAATCATCTCTAATGTCAATCCTATGAGTGTAGAGCTTAGGATCCAGTCCCTTCATATCATGATAGTCCTATGCAAATGCATGCTGATGAGACTTCAGTAAGTGTGTTGTTGCAGGAACAATGTTTGCAGGAAGAGTGGTTGTAGGAAGAAAATCTATAGGAAGAATTTTTGCAAGAAGAACATCTGCAAGAACAATGGCTGCAGGAAGAACAGACAAAAGTGTTCTGACCAAAGTAGAAGATGATGCTTCCTCCGCCTCATAATGGTTCTGAATTATACTAGATAACACTTTATCTTCATCTTGAAACTGCAAGAATGGAATTATATCTAACATCATGAGCTGCACCACTAAGTTAACTTCCCCAGCCTCTTCACCAACTTGTGGCCATACAAAATCCTCTTCATTATGGGTCGGCTGAGCAAGAAGATAAAGAACAAGTTTTTTAGTATTCCTGCCATCAGAAATAGTCACATCACCGGACCAACACCCAATATAAGCATCTGTTGTTGCAAACCATGGCCTTCCAAGAATGATAGGATATCCTTCTAGGGTGGCCTTAAGAGAGAGGGTCATGAAATCTGGTGGATACTCCTAAGAGTTTAGAATTACCACAAGGTCTTCTATTATACCATCGGGCTTCATAGTAGAACTATCAGCAAGCTGCAGGACAGTAGGAGTATATCTCATACTTGCAATATTTAGTTGCTACAAGATGTCCCTAGTCATCACATTGATTGCTGCCCCCAAATCAATCAAGGCATTTTTTACTTGGATCTCGTTGATAACAACTGCTTCCACAGGACTGCCTAGGTCATTATACTTGGGAATAGTCACTTTTCCAAATATGATATCAACAAGCTATCCCACCACATGAATTGTAGTTGGGTCTTTCTTCTTCCTACCTGGCTTCTTAAGACAAGCTTCCTTGATAGCTTTGTCGTAGACTGGAACATCCTTTATGGCCTGAAATAGGGGTATCTGAACACATATATCCTTTAGCTGATCCATGATGTCAAAAGTTGTATCTTCCTTGTCTTCCTTATGCTTGGAAACTTTCAATTCCCGAGGAAATGGTGGCTCTTGTGTAGTCTTCCTGGCTGGAACTGGTTCAGGATTTCTAGGTATAGTTGGTTGAATAGGATCATTTAGAGGTTCCTCTTCCTCTTCCACAGGTAGCTCAGTGATGGTGGGTGTGGAAGGAGTTGGTAAAGTAGTTCCTGAATGCAAGTGGATGTCACTTATACTCATAGCATATGTAGGGAATTGATTTGAATCAACAAAGTATATTGGTTGCTACTATGGTGTGTTATTTGGGTAGGGTGTGGGCTGAGCTAGTAGCTTAGTAGGCTTGGGTGCATTGGAGCTTGAATTAGCAGGTGGAGGCATTATAGCAGGCTGCTGGGATTGAGAAGATGGTTGCATGCAACTAACTGCCTGGTTTGGCCCAGAAAAAGATAGTGGATTTGGTAGCATACCTTGTTTTGGAACCCAAGGCTTCCTCTATGCAACAAAGTAGACTTGATCTTCCTCAGTCTGAATTGGTTTGAACTTAGGTGGAATCTGGCTGTCAATGTTAGCTACCATCTTGCATCTGCAGTCCTTCTTCTTTCTGCAATGAGGGAAGTATTCTGTCAACGTTGCCTCTACCTCCTCATGTTTGTCTTTAGCCTGAAGTGTATCCAACCAAGTAGCTAGATTGTTTGTAATATCCTGCTTGAAGTATGCCAACAAATTAGTAATCTCCATCCTTGAAATTCCACTGGTAGATGACTTACCCACAAAAGATTGGTAAGTTCTCTCTTTCTTTGAAGTTGCTCTGGAATAGTTTTGACATATTTCCTTGATATCTTCCCACAGAACTTGAGTGATATCTCCTCCTGCCATCAAGTCCAAAGCATTAGTGCAACTCTCATTGATTCATCTTAGGAAAAGCAAATTTTGTGGTTCTTCATTGAGTGTATGGTGTGGAGATTTCTACGAGCAAAACAAAAACCTTGAAATGTAATCTTCCAAGCTCTCATCTTCCTTCTCCTGCATCCTAAAGACATCACCTCCTCCCGTATCACTTCCCCTGCAATATTCCTTGTATTTTCCAAGGAACTTTGTCTTCATGTCCTCCCAAGTTTTCATGGTATCTCTGCCTAGACTCATAAACCATCCTAGTGCAGCTTCTTTTAAAGTGGTAGGAAATAGCTCAAACTTAGGAGCATCAGTGGTACAGTCATGACTCTGGTAGAGTATGTCAAAATCAAACAAGAGGGTATCACCCATGTCTTCTTGATGGATTCCCAAGGCAAAGGGGTTATCAATCTAGTTTTGATCTTCAGTGGAGGTTTCAGAACTTAGTTAGATCAGGATATGCGTCAGCAAAGGGAAATGGTTCCTCTTTCTTCTTCATTTCTAGGAAAATTTGGAAGCTCAAGTAGTTGAAATGGATTAGGATCATTCTTCTATACATACGATATCAACTCAGCATCAACTAACTCACACAAAGAATGAGCAAAAGAATGGCAGATCATTACTTTTCTAAAAAATGGGTATTCTAAGAACAACTCAAGAGAATTGTTATGGAAGAGAAACTATCAATGACTCCAAAGGACTTTCTAGCTTGACACCATCCCCGACAACGACGCCAAAAATGTTGGCCTCCTATAATGATCTAATAACTCAGCCTTTACAACCATGATTCAGAGATTGGACATCTAACCTAAATAGTTATTTTAATCATCATGAAGGTGCATTTAAATTGTCAACCCAAGGATGTGAACTTGAAATGGGCCAACATAGTATGTGCACTAGGAACTCTTAAGTAGCCATTTCTAATCTACAACTAAGAAACACAATACAAGAAGTAAATTTCTTGAAAAGGAAATAAAGCAAATGTTGAACATCAACCAACAATTATGCTGAACTGAAATGCATAACAGGAATAAAATCTGGGCAACAAACATGAACTACTTTGTCTGCAGGAACATACACAGAATGGACTTCTAGTGGCTGCAGGAACAGTTGATGCCAGATTTCCAACTAAGTACAAAACAAGAAATAATAATTAAACTAATTACTCTAAAGAACGGATTACTCACCAAGTGGGCCCCCTTGGATGAGTATCCACTAAGACTAATACGAACTCAAATGCTTAAACTTAGACTATCATCTCATTCATTGGAAAATGTATAAACAGAGTAGCAACATGGTTGTATTGAAAAGTGGAGAATGCTTAATACATCATCAATATCATTTACCAACAACAATCAAGAACTAAGAACGCATAAGAAGATTCAAATCCTTATTTATTCTACCATCTAAACAGGGCAGTCAACTCCCACTAACTGAGAGGACGCCATTTAGGGAAAGCGAGGAAAAGAGTGGTAGAGCGGTTACGTCTGCAGGGAATCTAGTTAGACATGCATGCCCAAACATGGACTTAGTTCTACAGTAACGCCCGTGATTGCTCAATGTCATAAATACAAGGTGGTTACAATTGACTATCGTGGGGAATCTGTTGCCACCATCCTTCAGTTGACTCCTTTGAATGATTCCCCTGCATGATCATCTAACGGTTTCCTTTCTCAACTTAGCATCCACAAATTGTGTCTTGAATAGCAATGTCAGTACACATAATAATTGCACATCTATAATCACCTTAAAGAACATTCATCAACCATACACAAAATCAATATAGATAATCCACATAATATGTCAATGTTATTAAAACTTCACAGAGATAGAGTTAAACCCAATGTCAATGGTTTGAGGGAAACATTATACAAATATTAACACTTAACTACTAAAGTCTATGACACTGGCAACAAATGGACTATAACTTCTACCCAAAATTTGACCAAAAACTAGGCTCATCAACATGCCTGGTATTGACGAGTCCATAGTGGTCCAAAATATCATCCTATATCCCAATGCCAAGCTTGTTAAGCAAAAAATCCAAAAGATCAATCCCAAGGTGGCCTTGTTGGTTAAGATTGAGATAGAGAAGCTATTAAAAGTAGGCTTTATCTATCCTATCGACTATTCACCCTAGATCTTGAATATTGTTGTTGTTAGCAAACCAAACGATCGTATTCGTATTTGCATTGACTTGAATCATGAACTTAATAAGGCTTCTCTTAAAGATGATTTTCTGTTGTCTAATATTGATATGATTGTAGACTCGAGTGTAGGCCATGCCTTGTCCTTCATGGATGGCTTCTCAGGCTATAACCGGATTCGTATTAACCTGAAAGATCAGTATAAGACAACCTTGACTATCCCTTAGGGTACTTTCTATTATGTGGTCATGTTGTTTGGGTTAAAGAATGCAGACACAACTTACCAACGGGCGATGACCCTAATCTTTCATTACTTCATTCATAAAATATTACAAGACTACATTGATGATATCTTAACGAAATTCATCCCTCATCAAGATCATGCAGGAAATACTCATCTCATCTTTGAAAGACTTCGACTCTATAAGATGAGGCTAAATCCTCTTAAGTGTGTCTTCAGCTTGGAAACATGCAAACTTTTAGGATTTATAGTTTCTCATCATGGAATCAAAGTCGATACAAACAAAATTGATGCAATTGTTAACATGCCTCCACCTAGAAACATCTCTAAACTATAGAGTTTGCAAGGGAAGATTCAAGCAATTTGTAGATTTATATCTCAGATGGCTGATCGTACCCTTCACTTGTCTATTGAAGAAGGATGTTCGTTTTATATGGCATGATGAGTGCCAAAAATCTTTTGATTCAATTAAGACCTATCTAGCCAATCCTCCTGTTTTAATGTTGGTTGTGCAGGATAGACCCTTTTTTCTCTACCTTGCTGCATCACTGTATGCTTTGGCAGCCTTGCTCTCAATACAATGATGATGGTAGGGAAAGAGCGGTCTACTACATTAGTCATGTCCTTGTTGATTACGAAACCCATTATTCTACAATGGAGAAACAATGTCTCGCTCTCGTCTTCGCAACACAAAAGTTAAGACATTATCTTCTTCCTATTGAAATGCATGTCATTGTGAAAAGTGATCTTCTGAAGCATCTGTTTTCTAGTATCAACCTTACTGGAAGGTTAGTGAAATGGGTAATTTTTCTTTCTGAGTTTGACATAAATTGTGTGACTCAAAAATCAATAAAGGGTCAAGCGGTTGTCGATCAATTGGAAAACACTCCTTCATCTCGTTCCTTCCCTCGACTGGACTTGTTTCTTGATGAAGATATTTTTGCAATTAGTTACGATATTGTATGGGGGATGTATTTCAATGGATTGAGATGTCAGATTGGCTCCAGGACAGGTGTAGTTCTGATCTTGCCCGAGGGAAGGCAAGTCCCTTTTGATTATAATTTCAATGTACTAATAACATCGTTGAGTACAAGGCCCTTATTGCCGACTTGTGTGTTGTGATCGCATTAAGCATAAAGCATCTTTGCATACAGAGTGACTCTAAGCTTATTGTGAAAAAAATTGCGGGAATGTATCAAGCTAAGCAAAGTAGGTTGTCTCAGTATTTGGATCTTGATTTTTCCTTACTTGATCGATTCTCCTCTTTCACAATAGACAATGTGCCTAGTAGAGAAAACTGACACATGGACACCATGGCATGTGCTGCCTCCTTGGTACCCTCAGATAAAGACATGAAAGAATACCACTTTGTGGCTCTATTCTTTGCTATCCTACTATTTTTGATCAACCTGAATCCAATGCTCTCGTGTGTGCTCACGTAGACTCGAGATAATGGTACTCTAACATCTACAACTATCTAAAGACTGGAAACTTTCCCAACGATGCAACAAAGAATGATCGTACTTGGATATGAAAGGTTTTGGTCCAGTACATTGTACTATCAAATGTTCTTTATTAGAAATCCTATAATGGTCTTCTTCTTCGGTGCCTCATTAAGGAAAAAATACCCCTTGCCCTTAAAGAAGCCCATTTGGGTTCTGAGGGTGGACATTTTGGTGGTAAATCCTTGGTGTGAAAATTGATTCACATGGGATATTTTTGGAATACAATGAAACAAGATTCCTTTGATTTTGTTAAGAAGTTTTCGCAATGTCAAAAACATGGTCATCTCATTCACACTCTTTCTCAAGAGCTTCAAGATCAGACTTTCCCCTTAGCCATTTGTGAAATGGGGGTTGGATATCGTTGGAAAAATATCACCTCTTTCTTCTAAAGCACATTTCTTTATCATTACCACTACTGATTACTTCACGAAGTAGGTTGAATCTATCCCTTCGATCCATGAACACTGAAGCTATTTGTGGATTTCTTCGGAAAAATATTAGTGCTCGATTTGGGTTGCCTTCTACCTTTGTTTCTAACAATGGTACACCGTTCAAAAACAAGGAAGTGAAGCAATTCCTAGAGAAATTTAATATCCAACATAGATTCTCTACACCATATTATCCTTAGTCTAATGGCCAAGCAAAAGCATCTAATAAAACTCTTGAGCTTATTCTTTGGAAAATGGTAAATAAACATGGTAAGGATTGGCATATTTAATTGACATATGTTTTGTAGGCCTATTGCACGAGTGTTTTTATGGCGATGGGAACAACACCTTACAACCTCGTGTATGACGCTAAAGTTATCATGCCTTTAGAGTTGGAAATTTCATCCTTGCGGGTTTCCCTTAAGGGGTTAATTGATGACGAAACTTGTTGATCTAATCATTTGCATCAACTTGAGTTGCTTGATGGGCGCCATTTACATTCCCTTGATCATCTTAAAGCTTATCAATGATCACTATCTAGGAATTATAATCAAGGTGTTCTTCCTAGAACTTTCAAGGTAGGTGACTTAGTTCTTTATGAGAACCAGAGAAATGTAAATGCGTCGCTTGATCAAAGGGGAAAATTTAGTCCTAATTGGTTAGGCCCTTATATTGTCATCTTCGTGTATGGTTCTGGTGCTTACAGATTGTCATCTATGGATGGGATGCCTCTAAAATAACTTGTTATTGCAATGCATCTTCATTGATACTATGCATAGAGTCTATGTGTCACATATGTAATGCTCATCCCTTGGGGTTACAATGTGTCATATGTTGGAATTCCTTCATTAACACATTATTAGATTTTTTTGTGTTATGATGTAACCTAGTGTGTGTGTGAGAGAGAGAAATAGATATGTGTGTTCTACTATGCTATGTATCCATGAATTACATTACATCTTTTGGTTAGGAAATTACACCATCATTGAATTTAATTAGCATACATCCATGTGTGTTTATTAAATCATGATAGTATCTAATCTAAACATACATCCATAAGTATTAAATCCATCACGTAATCATACATGAAAGTCAAGAAGCATACACATGAAACAAAAAATGCCATAACATGGAAACCAACATCTCATATATATATATCAAAGGTCATGTACATGTATAGTGAGAATGACCCTTTGAGGGGCCCACCTGGGTATATATAGGCCCCTCGGGGCACATATTTTCCAGTGATTGTGGTCCCCCCGTTTTTCCTGCTTTTCCCCCACCTAGCTAGGGGAAAAACTAGGAGAGGGCATATAGTCACCCCTTTATCATATTTTTCTTCTGAACCATCAAATTTTTTCTTGATCATTCTTCTTGCCTTGGTAGCTTTGTTCGATTCTGGAGTGACCTAAAATTTGAAGTTTTACAGAACAAAATTTTGCACAAGTTTTCACGTTGAATGTTGTATTTTTCATCGAGTTCGGTTGTTGGGGGAATCTTTGGTACCTGCCTACTTGACCTTTGTGACCTCTACAATATCCTTTTTTGGCACAAAAATCCATAATTTAGTGTTTGTTTTTTTTCTACTTTAGTGCAACTAACTTTTCCCAAAATCCAGCCCACTAAAGTGGGGGCAAAATGTAATGTCATAAAATTGCACCCTAGGGGCAATTTCACATTTGTGCATTTGGCCCTGCATTTATTACACCTAATGGCATTTATGAAAAGAACCTTATGGGTCAGAATTTTGTGATTTCAACACCATAAGGACCAATGATGAAGTGACAATAGTCTGCCACCTCATTTTCCAAAAAAATATGAGTTAGATGCCTACGCGGCACACTAGCATCCTCCCACTTTTTCATGTTTGAAATGTGGAATCTCAAAATATTGACTTGTGACACATGTACCTACAGTCAGATTTCTGAGTGTAATGGCTCCTCACACCTCTTGCAACAACAAAACTCTTTCTTTGCTCTAATTTTGGGGGCTCTCTTTGATTCTAACCTTTGGATCTCTCAATCTAACTTTATTCTCTACCTCTTGCTCTCTCGATCTTGCTTCTACAACAAAGATCTATTGGACTGAGGTCCCTCCAACAACCAAAGCTCTCTTACAAGCCTTCAATGGTGCGTCCGTGAAGTCAAGAGGGGGTCGTAGACTGTTGCTTCTTGTCTATTTGCGAATAGATACTTTATTCATTTGCTATCTTGTGATAAGGGTTCTCTTCCTTGAGTGGGGATTGCTTTTATCACTCTCTATTTGTTCACTTTTTCCACTTTTTCTATCTATCTAACTATCAGTGGAGGTGGGAACACCAAAGTGGGGGTTTGACTACGACAAGCCCCAAAACAACCCCAACACTTTTCCTCGTTCGTCTTGTGTGCAGGTTGTCCAAGCAGAGCTTGGAGGAAGATCTCAAATGCAAGATTGTTTATAATTCTACCTTTCACTTTCCTTGGTGTCCTCTAGCATTTATTGCTTTATGTTAATCTATTTTGTTAGGAAGACCTCGAGTTTGGATATGTTAGTATATTTATTGTATTTTTGTCTAAGGGTTTACCTCTCTATCTGTATAGGATGCCAGTGCCCTTCTAGGACTACAATGTGTTGTGTTGGTGTCCTGATCACACATTGTTGTACTCCACTTGAGAGCTACCCCTTCTATAACTGAGATCTCCCAATTCTAATTTTTTGACTCCCGAAGCAGTGTGCTTGAAAGTCATTCTTGATATTATGTTCTTTGAAATTCCTTCATTCAACCTTCCCATTTGATTCAGCTAAGCTTGAGGTAGTTTAGGGTAGTTCACTCCCTAGGATTCTCTTGAGAACGAAGAGACTCATGAGTAGCGAATCCCCTTTCTCTATAGAATGATTGGAAAGAACTTAAACAACAATTTAGCTGACTCTAGAGCCTCATGTAATGTGATGTCGTACTCCATATGTTATAAATTAGGAGTAACCCCAAGGCTTGCCACTATGGTTGTAGTTCAGTTAGAAAAGATGGAGGTCAAAGTTATAGGAGAAGTGAAAAATGTTCACATGCAATTAGCATCAGATCCTAGATTCCAAGAATACATCGACATACATGTGGTAGAAATTCCTGAGATGTATGGAATGTTGCTCAGTAGAGAATTGACTAAGTGCTTGAGAGGATGGTTTTCCACTGACTTCATCCAATTTTGGTTACCTTGGAGAGGATTAAATAATCAAATTAAAATTGACATAGAACCCAAACTAAAACACATGATTACCGAGTAAAATGCTCCTAATGAAGTAGCTTTCACAAAATTAGATCTGGGAGTATACAAAATGAATGATGTCATGATAATGTCCTTGGATACTGATGAACCAACAGAGATAGGTAGTCCTGTCAAAGGATTACAAGAGTTTGAGCCTCTTGATCTCATTTTCCAAGAGTTTTTAGGTAAAATGTATGATAATATGGCTAACCTTGGGAAATACATAGATGCTTCTATACCTTTTTTGTCTGGATGATGCTAGATTCATAACAAAGAACATTTCGAGTTCTCATGCCTTGCTTGCCAAGATGAATTAGCAAGGGTGAAGATGATATGTTATCACAAGAAAGGGGATATGGAGTCAGATGAAGTTGCAATGTCAGGTGATCGGATAGAACATGACAAATATTTTGAGAATCATGACCATTAGGTGTTAGAAGATGAGAAGAGTATTGATGAAAATACTTCTAGGTTCCCCTTAGATGAACCTATAAAAGAGAGAAGTACTCTACCTACAGAGGAAAGCTCAAGAAAATTTAGAGATGAAATAGGGGTAAATCCATATGTTCCCACTCAAGGAGATACTCCTATGGAAAGGGAAGAGCTACAATCACTAGGCCTTGAAGAGGAAACAATGTGGAAACTCAGATTTGATGGATCTAACTAAAAGAAAGGAAATGGTGGTGGGATTGAGTTGATAAAACCACAAGGAAAGTCATTTCTAGGTTCTTTCAGGCTACAATTTACTTGTATGAACAATGCAACCAAATATGAAGCATTAATTAGAGGCTTACTGTTAGCTCATCAAAAGAAAGTTTAACATCTGTTCATAGAAGGAGACTCCCAATTGATCATATAAAAAGTTAGAAGTTCGAATTCTTATGATGAAAAAATATTATTTTCCTACAGGAATAAAGTATGGGATTTGATCGAAGATTTTGAGGCATTCAATATAAAATTTATTCCTAGAAGTAAAAACTATGTTGTGGATGCTCTTGTTGTCTAAGCTAACTCTCTATAACCTATGAACGGATCTCATTTGAAGATATTTTCTATAGAGATGGTACCTACACCATCCATTCTAGACAACATTACCAACTTTCAAGTGTTCGAAGATGATCAACTTATCCTCGAATTCATCACCAATTTGATACTTTTTGCTGCTCAAATCATTGATGAATGCAACAGGGATCCATTCAAAATATTCGAGGATGACATTATCAACTTGAAGACCAAAAATATTCCTAAAGGAATGATTTCTTTAGAAAGAATATTCGACCAAGATAGTGTAGTAAAACCCTAGAAAGTTATCCCTAATTAAAGAGGAGGAAGTGTGACTCTCATAATCTAGGAGACAAAGAAGATGAAAGATAGGTTTTAATTTGACAGGTCTATACTGTCAAGGAAAGAAATGGTATAGTAATAGATTTAAAATATTATAGAGAGGTGATCACTTGGATTTATGAAGAATTGAAAACCTATGATACCTCAATGATTACTCACACCATTCCTCTAAAGAGGGAAATTAAGCCTTTCAGTTAGAGGTAGCATCCTATCAATGCCCTACTTGAGCCATTGATCTAGAAGGAAGTTTAGAAGTTGTTGAGTGCCAAAATCATTTACCTAGTAATGCATTCAACCTGGGTCATGAATGTGGTAACTATAAGAAAAAAATGGATAAATTTGGTTGTGTGTTGATTTTAGAAATCTAAACTGAGCATCTGAGAAGGATAATTATCTATTACCCTCACTAGTTGAAGTTTTGCAAATAGTAAATGGATCTCAAAGGATGTTGTTCCTAGATGGGTATTTTGGTTACAATCAAGTCATGGTCCAAGAGGAAGATAGTTTAAAGACAACCTTCACCGCCAAATGGGGAACCTTTGTGTATCAGAGGATGCCTTTTGGCCTCATTAATATGGGAGCTACCTTCTAGAGAGTGATGGATATAGATTTCAAGGGATTTATTGGGAAATGCATCATCATATACATGGATGAACTCATGGTGTTCTCCAAAATAGAGTTGACCACGTAAGTGACATGTGTAAGATCCTCAAACAATGCAAGGAATCGGGTATTTCACTGAACCCAAAGAAGTACATTTTGGAGTTACTGAAGGGAAGCTCCTAGGTCATGTAATTTAAAAGAAAGGTATTTCTATAAACCCTAGTAGAATTGAGTCCATTTTGAAGTTACCATTACCAAACAGTAAAAAGGAATTGAAATATTTCTTTGGGAAGATCAACTTTGTTAGAAAGTTTATCAATGGATTTGTAGAAATCATAAATTTATTGAATGATATGTTGAAAGAGGATGCAAAGAATGAGTGGACTGCATAATCAAATAATTCTTTTCAAGAAATTAAAGAATTCATAACCAACACACTTGTGTTGGCTAGTTTAGATTATACCAAGCCCTTTAATATCTAAACTTTCACTTCATAACATTTAATGTGCTGGTGTTTTAACTCAGAAGGGAGAAGATGGTGATGAAAGGCCAATAGATTTCATGAGTTCTTCGTTCAAAAAATCAAAAATCAGGTATCCCAACTTAGACAATCATTTTCTCTAGTGAAAGCTATGAAGAAGTTTATACATTACATCTTAAGGAGCAAGGTGATAGCCATAGTACGAGATGCCGCAGTCAAGTCCATGTTGATGCAAAATGAGCTCAAAGAATGAAGAGACCTAAATGGGTGGCTATTCTATAGGAGTTTGACATGGAAATTCAACCAATGAAGCTAGTAAGAGGCCAAGGATTGTCAAAAACATTGGCTAGAGCAGATAAACATTTGGTGTGTTAGTAGTACACACAACAAGATATTACCTTAGATGTATGGTATACATATATCATTTAGTATTTGTTGCAAAATAAGTGCCCTGAAAAAATGAATGTAGCTCAAAGAAGAGCATTAAGGATCAAGAGCCAAGCATATATGGTTAAAGTTGGGACTTTGTACCAAAAAAATTATGAGGGTTCCTACCTAAGATGCCTGGATAAAGAAGCAGTTGTTTCATGATAAATTTT
>VDFB02380861.1:0-15000 GCA_007258455.2 Sequoia sempervirens | reverse complement strand
GGAAATGGCCAATTGTATGATTCAGTCTAGGTCCATGGCTCCCACTTTTTGGGCTGAAGCTATCAATTGGGTCAACTATATTCAGAACTGTATGCCCCATAAGGCAGTATGGAATATGACCCCTAAGGAGGCTTGGTCTCATCACAAGCCTAATGTATCCTTCTTCAGAGTATTCGGTAGTGAGGCTTGGGCATTCATTCCAAATGGTCGACGTAAATCCATGGAGAAGAAGAGTCAGCAGTACATCTTTGTTGGTTATTGTGAGGATGTGAAGGCATATAGATTGTTTGATCCTAACACACGAGAGGTACATTTCCAACATGATGTTTAGTTTTCTAAGACCTTCACCCAGTCAGATCCTCCTTCGACTTCTTCTTCATCACAACCTACTCAATCTTCTTCAATTGATGATACTTTGCTACTTGAGGAAGATTTTGATGATGGTCTTGATGAACCTCCTCCTCATTCACCCACTAGGCCACGATGGGCTCGAGTCACTCTTGAGGAGGCTGGTCCTCTTGTTGGTGATCCCACAGACACTCGCCACACTCGTTCTCAGACTTTTGGAATTAGTATTTTGAGTCATGCAGTTTCAGATGATCCTCAGAAGTTTTTAGATGCTTCGGGTATTCCAGAGTGGGATAGTGCTATGGATGATGAGTATTCTTCCTTGATGAAGAATCATACTTGGGATCTTGTGCCTCTTCCTAAGGGAAGAAAATTGGTTTGATGCAAGTGGGTGTATCATACCAAGTATGCAGCAGATGGTTCCATTGAAAAGTACAAGGCTTGTCTTGTTGCAAAGGGGTTTTCTGTGTTGAAGGAATTGGACTATTCTAGACCTTTCCTGCCAAGATGGATTCATTCACTTTGTCCTTGCTATAGCTGCATCTTAGGGATGGTCGATGTATCAGATGGATGTGAAGAGTGCCTTCTTGCATGGAGATCTTCATGAAGAGATCTATATGGAGCAGCCACCAGGTTTTGTGCAAGACTCTTCACTTGTTTGCAGGCTTCGACGTTCATTGTATGGTCTCAAACAAGCCCCTCGGGCTTGGTATGAGAAGATGGATAGTTTCTTGCTTGCTTCTAGCTACACTCGCTGCCATTCCGATCCCACAGTTTATACACAGAGACATGGAGAGGATCTACTTATACTTGTGCTCTACATGGATGATTTGATTCTCACAGGGAGTTCTACTTCCATGATTCAGAGTACACAACGAGCATTGATGGAGCGATTTGATATGACCGACCTTGGCCTTTTGCATTACTTCCTTGGTCTTCAGATTCATCAGACTTCTGAGGGGATCTTCATTTTCCAGCAGAAGTATGCTCTTGATTTGCTTCAGAGATTTGGCATGGCTGATTGCAAGCCTGCCCCTACTCCATTCCAGTCAGGTGTTGTACTGTCTTCCAGTTGCACTACTCCTACAGTTGATCCTACCTTGTATCGGCAGTTGGTTGGCAGTCTTTTGTACTTGACACATAGTCGTCCTGATATTTCCTTTGCAGTTGGACTTGTCTCTCACTTCTCACAGGAGCCTCATGAGAGTCATTGGAAGACCACCAAGCGTATCTTGAGATACATTCAGGCACTACTCATTTTGGCATTCACTACAATTCAGGTGCATCTCAGATAGTGGGCTTCACTGACTCAGATTGGGCTGGTGATGTCAATGATCAGAAGTCTACTTCTAGCTTTATCTTTTGCCTTGGTTCTGGTCTGATTGCATGGTCATGCAAGAAATAGACTGCTATTGCATTATCATCGATAGAGGCTGAGTATCGAGGTGTCAGTGTTGGCTAGTCAGAGGTTTTGTGGCTTCACGCTGACATGATCGAAGTTTGGATTCCTCCACTCCATCCCACTACTCTTTGGTGTTGCAATCGAGTGCTATTCATATTTCACGCGAACCCAGTGGAGAGCATCAAGGATCTTTCACATATTGAGATCCACATGCACTTCATCAGAGTCATCTAGGATGGTGTTCTCATCTTGGAGTATTTTCCTACAAATCAACAAGTTGTAGACATTTTCACTAAACCTTTGGCTTTTCCTCGCTATCTTCAATTGCAATCGATGCTTGGGGTGAAGGCAGTTTTCCTTGGGGGTCTTGATGAGTCCTCCTTCCTTCTTCAATTTTCTTTGCAAATTTTTCTCTCTTTTGGAGAGGAACTTCTCCCACAAGGTTTCTCTCCTTTTTCTTCGCTTATGAGAGTTTTTTATTTTCTACATGGGCACCTCACCAGCCTAGCTGTTCTGACCCATCTTTTGCATTATGCATTGGTTTGTACCTCCCTAAGTTGCACTTAAGGGGGGGGGTTGGTGTGAATAAGTCTTGTACCTAGTTTATTCCTTTACTAGGACTTAGGGGACTTAATTCACATGTTAAGTTTACTTAGGATATTAGTTGTCATATCTAGATAAGTATTAGTTGTCTTATCTAGAATTTCCACTTTCCTAGGTAGTTATGAGTTAGTTGTCTCATGTGATAGGATTAAGACACTTGTCATGATATTGTCTTATCCTATCTCTCATCCTTGCCTTTATAAGCAAGGCATCTCTAGCATTATAGCACGTCATAACATTGTATTGTATAGTATTGCATTGATCATATTGTATCATACTGCAATCCTTGTTTGGTGGAATAACATCTTCCATTGTTGCTTCTATCTACCTCTTGTGGAGGTTCTTTGGTGTTGTAGATTGAAGATCTTGAGTTGTTAACCCAACACATTCTTGTTGGTAAAATGTGTCTCAACCTTGCAATTATATACAATTTATTTTGTATAGGATGTATATATATATGTATATATATATATATGTATATATATATATGTATATATATATATATGTATATATATATATATATGTATATATATATGTATATATATGTATATTTATGTATAAATATGTATATATATTTCCTAGTTACATTGATAGGTGTATATAATGGCAGAAAAGAGCAAAATGTGAGTGTTAAATTTTTCAGGAAACTTCTAAAATGGTTAACATACATTAAATAATGATTTATTGTAAATTTGGACCATTCGTTATTAGGTTTTAGATCTAATGGAAGATATTTTGTTGGCCTATCTTTCCCTAGAATGTAACCCTATTTTATGAGGGAACTGTATTATGGTTACGATAGATGATGTATTCTGAGAGTCTGATAGTGGTTGTGTTATCTCTTGATCTCTAGTGGTGATACTCCTATGAGAAGCTTTCTCTACACGTCTATTGTAATCTTTGTTATTTTTGAATAATATATTGGGCAACTTTTAGACTGTGGGGTTTTTCTCCTCAAAGGGTTTTCCCCATGTAAATCACCATGTCATGGTATGAATGATAATTGTATTTATTTTTGTTTAATTTTATGTAACTGTTAAAGATCTATAAAAGTTTTGCATTATTCTCCTCTCAAGATTAGTGTAGGAAGTTGTTCCACTAACTTAGCTTCCTTACAAGTGGTATCAGAGCTTGATTAGCTTTGTTTTTAGTTGTGAGTTGTTGGGTTTTTTTGAACTAATCCAAATTTGAGTGGGAGCTTGTGCATAAGACACTTTGTGATCTTGTTGCAAGAATTTTCAAATGGCAAGTTCATCAGGGAGAATAGAGGTGGATAATTTTTTTGGAAATAATTTTGAAATTTGGAAGCTAAAGATGGAGGATATGTTGATAGATTGAGATCTATGGGATGTTGTTGATGAGAATGTTTCAAGGCCTACAACTCCTACTTAGGCTACTCAATATGATGCTATGGACCATAAATCTAAGGGTCTAATCAGATTGTGCTTGGTAGACTCTGTTTTAATTAATGTCCATGAAGAGACCTTTGTACATAAACTATGGAAGAAGCTTGGTGAGATGTATCTTGCCAAATCTTTAGTGAACAATATTTTCTTGAGGAAGAATTTGTATTCTTTGAGAATGGAAGAGGGTGGATGTACCACATACCACCTAGAAGCATTCAATATTTTGGTGGCTTAATTAACATCCGTTGGTGTCATTATGGATAAGGAGGAGAAATGTCATATCTTGCTTTTTTCTTTGTTTGATTCGTGGGAATCTCTTGTTATGGTTATTGGGAGTACTATTATATTGAAGACTAAAGATGTGGTGGGTTCTTTACTTTCTGAAGAGATGAGGAGGAAGGTATCCATCACTACCAAGGAGGCCCTAAATGTTTGTGGAATACCTAAGGAAAGAGGAAAGAAGAATGAGAAGCGTGAAAAATCTAAGTCCAGGGGGAGATCTAAATCTCCTAGAAAGTCCAAATTTATTTGTTGGAACTATGGTAAGACCAGGCATGTTCATAAGGAATGTAAAGAAGAAAAGAAGAAAAGAAGAAAAAAAAGAAATTTGATTATGATTCTGAGTCTGAGAATAAAGATGGAAGCACATTCATTACAACTTGGGAAACTCATGCAAGTAATGATGCATGGTTAATTGACTTAGATTCATCTTTCCATATGACTTTAAGATATTGGTTTTTTGAATATGAAGAATTTGATGGAGGTAAGGTGTACTTGGTTGATGATTCTCATTTAGAAATTGTTGGGCATGGTAAATTTCAAATCAAGTTTTCTAATGGTAGAATAAAAAGGATTAATGGTGTGTTGCATATCCCTAGATTAGCGTGAAATTTGTTATTTGTGAGTAAACTAATAGATGTAGGTGTGCAAGTAGTATTTTTTGATGCAGGATGCAAGATGGTTAGAGGTGCTATGGTGATTGCTAGAGGTTTAGATATGGCACATTGTATAAGCTTGATGCATGCACTGTTGAGTGCAATAGTGCTTCTGTTAAAAGCACGTATGTGGAAGAAGTGGGGATTTCACCTTCAATAGATGGTCATGGATTTTGGGTACACAAGGGTGCTCTTTCTTCTGAGTCAAAGTTCCCTATAGATAAAACTATGTTATGGCACCAAATACTTGGCCACATTGGAGAAAAAGGTCTAAGGACCTTGAAAAATAAAAAACCTTGTTCAAGGTTTTTCTAATTGTAATCTTGCATTTTATTTTTATGAGCATTGCATTTATGGAAGACAAAAACCACATTCATTTTTACTCAAGTTCTCATAAATCTTGTGGTGCATTGGATCTTATTCATTCTAATGTGTTTGGTCATGTAGATGTTCCTTTGATTGGTAAATCTACATATTATGTTTCGTTTATTGATGATTATAGAAGGACATGAGTATATTTTGTAAAGAGTAAATCTAAAGTTTTGAGTCGATTTAAAGAATTTAAAGAAAAGGTTGAGTTGCAGAATGAAAAGAAAATAAAAAGTTTAAGGACTAATAATGGCGATGAATTTTTCTCTAATGATTTTGATAGATTCTATAAATATTGTGGTATTCATAGACAAGAAAAATCTATATCCTCCACAACATAATTGAGTTGTAGAAAGAATGAATAGGACACTGATGGAGAAGGCTAGGAGTATGTTGAGTGGTGCTTCCCTAGAAAAAAAATTTTGGGCTGAAGCTATTACCACTGTCTGTTACTTGATTAATAGGTAACCTACATCATCTCTTTTTGATAAGATGCCTATAGAGGCATGGTTGGGTCACAAGCCTTCATTAAGACATCTTAGAGTTTTTGGTTGTGAGGCATATGCACATGTGCCAAAGGAGAAGTGAACAAAGTTGGAGAAGAAGGCTATGAAATGTATCTTCATTGGATATAGTTATGGTGTGAAAGGATACAATCTTTGGGATCCTATTTCACAAAAGGTAATATATAGTAGAAGTGTTATTTTTAGAGAAACTAAGCCTTCTTCTATTACATTGCAGCTAGAACAAAGTAAACATGAAGATGTGATTCAATTTCCTTCTACACTGAGAAAGTTGAATCGAGGCCCAATGATAGACAAGAAGTTGAGGAGATCTCATCTAGCTTTGGATCTTCAGAAGAGGAGGAAGAACCTCCAACTCAACTTTTTTGTAGGTATACAAGGCATAGAAAACCACCTTAAAGGTATCCACTTGATCATTGGATATGTATTTTTGCTTTAAATACTAACATGGATGAACCCAAATCTGTAAAAGAGGCACTAGGTATGAATGATGTAGAATCCTCAAAGATTTCTATGGATGAAGAAATGACATATTTTAAAAAGAATGATACATGGGATCTTGTACCATTTCTTGAAGGATGAAAACCTATTGGTTGCAAATGGGTGCTCAAGAAAAAGATTGGTTTAGAAGAAGGTATTGAGAAGTACAAAGAAAGGTTGGTTGTGAAAGGTTACTCTCAAGTTGAGGGTGTTGATTATGGTGAGATATTTTCTACTATTTCAAAAATGAAATCCATTAGATTTTTTATTTCTATTGTTGCTGCTTATGATTTAGAGGTTGAGCAAATGGATGTGAAAATTGATTTCCTTCATGGTGATTTGGAGGAGGATATTTATATGACACAACTAAAGCACTACGTGGTGAAAGGTAAACATAAGTTAGTTTGCAAATTGAAGAAATATTTGTATGGATTAAAATAGAGTCCTAGGATTTGGTACCATAAATTTAATACATATGCGTTGAGTTTGGGATTTGAGCATTCTAAATCGGATCATTATGTTTATTATAAAACTGATGGTAATCGTTTCCTATTTATTGCATTATATGTTGATGATATGTTATTTATTGGTACAGGGAAAGGTATGATTTTAGAACTAAAATCTCAAATTGATGCTAAATTTGAAATGAAAGATCTTGGTGCAGTTAAACACATTATTGGGATGAAAATTAAAAGAGATAAAGTGAACAAGAAGCTATGGCTTGGCCAAAGTAAGTATGTCAACTCAATTTTATAGAGGTTTGATATGCAGGATTGTAGACCATTGTGTGTTCCTATTTCAATTGGAACAAAGTTATCTATGCCAAATTTTCCAACATCTCCATCATAGATGGAAGATATGAGTAGATTTTCTTACGAGAGTGCAGTTGTAATTTTGATGTATGTTATGTATGGTTTGTACTAGACTAGAAATTGCCCAATCAATGGGAGTTATTTCCAGATATATGTCTAATCCTAGTAGAGTTCATTGGGATGCAGTTAAAAGAATCCTCAAGTATTCGCATGATACCTCAGATTATTCCTTATGTTATCATAGTAATATGACTAAAGATGAAATTTCCCTTGATATTCTTGGTTATGTGGATTCAAACTAGGCATGTGATGTTGATAGCAGAAAATCCACTAGTGCTTATGTGTTTACTTTATTTAGTGGTGCAATTAGTTGGATGAGTAAGTGACATGCTATGGTTTCTTTGTCCACTACTGAAGCAAAGTATATGGAAGCTACTCATGCTTGTAAAGAATCCATTTGGCTTAAGATATTGTGTTTAGATATTGGAATAAAAAAGGTGAAATGACAATTTATTATGATAGTCAAAGTGTGATATGTCTAGCCAAGAACCCAACATTTCATGCCAGGACCAAGCACATTGATGTATAGTATTATTTTGTTAGAGATATGATCGAAGATGACAAGGTGAAGCCGGTTAACATAAATACTTTGATAAATGTTGTTGATTCTTTAACTAAGTTGTGAGCACAGAGAAGTTCAGATGGTGTTCAGAGACTATGGGCCTTTCGGCCCCTAGCAATTAAAGAGACGATGTTTACACCTTCATGTTGATCTTTCAAGGTATTCGAAAAGCAGGATATTTGTTGGGAAAATGTGTCTCAACCTTGCAATTATATACAATTTATTGTTGATAGGATGTATATATATATATATATATATATATATATATATTTCCTAGTTACACCAATAGGTGTATACAATGCCAGCAAAGAGAAAAATGTGAGTGTGTTAACTTTTTTAGGAAACTTCTAAAATGGCCAACATACATTAAATAATGATATATTATAAATCTAGACCATTCATTATTAGGTTTTAGATCTAATGGCAGATATTTTTTTGGCATGTCTTGCCCTAGAATGTAACCCTATTTTATGAGGGCATTGTATTACAACTATGGTAGATGGTGATGTATTCTAAGATTATGATAGTGGTCGTGTTGTCTCTTGATCTCTAGTGGTGATACTCCTACGAGAAGCTTGCTCTGCAAGTATATTGTAATCTTTGTGATTTCTAAATAATATATTGAGCGGCTTTTGGAGTGTGGATTTTTTCTCCTAAAAGGGTTTTCCCCATTTAAATCACTGTGTCATGGTATGCATGATATTTGTGTTTATTTATATTTAATTTTTTGTAACTATTAAAGATCTATAAAAATTTATTCTCCTCTCAAGATTAGTGTAGGAAGTTGTTTTGCTACCTTAGCTTCCTTACAATTATGCGCTTCTCTTTCTTTAGATTTTTCTTCTCTACAATCAAGTTAATCTGAAATAAACATCTATTGCAACTAAATTTTGCAAGTTTTCATCAACCTTAACATTTCCACTTTTGGTCTTTGTCTCTTTTTGGCCCTTTTGGCTCCTTATGTAAAGGGTACTACACCCTAAAAATGAACTTACTTTAAGAAAAACATTTCCACTTTCAACAATCTTTCTCAACCTTTTGTTGTAACATCTATAAGCTTTGATTTTAGTAGAATATCCAAGGAAGATACCTTCATCAAATCTTGCATCAAACTTTCCTAAGTTTTCTTCATCTCGTTTGATATAATATTTGCTTCCAAATACTCTAAAGTACTTCACAATAGGAATCCTTCCATACCATAACTCATAGGGAATCTTTGTGATGTTAGATTTAGCTTGAACTATGTTAAGTATGTAAAAAATTGTCTGAATTTATTCTCTCCAGTAGACTTCTGGTAGATTTGCTTCTTTCATCATAGTTCTAGCAGCTTCTAAAACTATCTGGGTTTTCCGCTCAACCACTCCATTCAGCTGAGGAGTTCTAGGGGTAGAAAAGTTCCTTTTATCCCATGAACTTCACAAAACATATTGAACTCATTGGAGGTGAATTCTCCACCTTTTTCAGACCTCAAACAATTTATTTTCAAATTCATTTCTTTCTCAACCATGGCTTTAAATGCTTTGAATTTATCTAATGTATCAAATTTCTCTCTAAGAAAAGTAACCCATGTCATTCTAGAGTAATCATCAATCGAAAGCATGAAATACTTGTCACCTTGAAGATTTCTCACCCTTGTAGGACCATAAAGATCTGTCTGAATTAATTCCAATATTCTGGTAGTAGATTGTTCCTTTCCTTTGAAGCTACTCCTTACCTATTTTCCAAATTGACAATTCTTGCAAACAACATTGATAGGCTCTGTGATTCTTAGTAGATCTCTTACAACATTAACTAAACTAATTCTCAACAAATTATCAAAATTCATGTGACCCTCAACTATCATTAATCTGAGACATAAAGCAATGACCATCAGGACCCTTAAGCTAATATATGTTTTCATTAGTTCTCTTACTAGTAGCAATCACAGTTTCAAACCCTTTTCTTGTCTCACATGTTTCATCCTTAAATACAAGATTATATCCTTGTCTACACATTTTTCAAACACTCAAAATATTATGTCTTAAACCCTTAATATAGTAAACATCCTCAGTATTATGCTTTCCATCAAAACTAATTGAACCTATTCCACAAATCTTAGCTCTTGAATCATCTCCAAATTTAACTAATTCTCCATCATAATTTTCAAATTTAACAAACTTACTTTTGTCTTTGGTCATGTGATTTGAGTAGCCACTGTCAACAACCCAGTAGTTCTTATCCTATTTAGCATTAAAAGAAAAAACCAAAGTACCTTCAATCTTATCCTTCTTATATGGAACACTTTCCTTCACACAAATTTTAGAGTTAGCAGAACTATATTCTTCTTTTATAGCTAAGAACAAGCATTCATTTTCATCAAAATCTCCATAATCAGATTCATCATCAGAAATACCAGCACCTTCTTTGACATAGTAATCTCTTTTAATCATATTTCCTTCATTCTCTTTACTTTTATTGTTCACAACTCTGTTTGGACATCTAGAAGCATAATGACCTACATTTCCAAAACTGAAATATTTGAAATGTAGTTTACCTTTGTACTTACCAATGGCATTTTTCATCCTTCTTACAAAGTTAGCTTCCACATCATCAAGATCATCTCCATCTGAATCTTCAATCTTTTCTATTTTTCCAGCCCTAAAAGAAGTCTCCACTTTTGTACCATTTTTCAAACCAAGTTTTCTCATTTCAAATGAAGTTAGTGTACCAATCAACTGATCTCTACAATAAGTATTAGAATTTGTAACTTCCTCAATAGCAGATACCTTTTCACAGTATGAATCAGGAAGAATTCTAAGAACTTTCTTTACCACCCTCGGTTCTTTGACTTGTGCACCAAGACCTCTCATAGCACTTACCAGTTCATCAACCCTTTGCGTGTAGGTTGAAATTGTTTCTTCTTCAGACATTTGCATAGTCTCAAATTGTTCCTTTAGATTCTACAACTTTTATTGTTTAGCCTTTTCATCTCCTTCATAAATACTCTCAAGCTTATCCCAAACTTCTTTAATAGTAGTCTTAAGATTCATAACTTTAACAAATTCAAAATTTGAAAAATTGTTCATAAGAATAAATATTTCCTTAGCATTTATTTCATGTGCCTTGATTTCATCACTTGTGCTTAGACCATTCAGAGGTGCAACATACTGATTCTTTATTACTTTTTCAATTTCAATTCCATGAGGAGATAGATATCCTTCCATCTTTGTCTTATAGAATGCATAGTTTGTTTCATCAAATTTAGGGAAATTAATTTGCTTGAACATCCCAGATTGACCTCAAGCGGTTAAGGTCTTCTCCAAGGAACCTCACTCTAATACCAACTTTTGAATGAAAAAGACAACTGATAGGGGGGTGAATCAGTTGTAGCAAATTAAAACATCAAAACCCTCAATAGTAATCAGATCCACATGCATTCATTAAACCCTTATTCTGTTAAAGTGATTAAACATGAAGTGCATATAACAAAAATTGAAATAATAACACCATACAAAGAGAACACTAGATTTATGTGGAAAACCCAATGAGGGAAAAACCACGATGAGGATTAGCTCACAATATAAGTAATTTCAAAACTGGTACAAGGGATCGTTGTCAGAATAGGACACACTATCCAAAAGGGCTCACTGCCATAAAAAGAAATACAAGAAAATTGAAGAGAAATGTTACATAGAGAATAACTTCTCAATGCAACAAAGAATCCACCACAAATTCTCCAACACTTTCACAACCTTTCTTGAAATATTTTGGACACCTTCAGCTCACTACCTTCAGGGATCCTAACACTTGAAATTTGTAGTGCTCTCCTCAAATTTGCATCACACACATTACCCACATCTATCCTACTTCTCTATTGCATCTCACAACAACACCATTCTTATTTATAAGAATCTCATCCTTGAAAACCTTCTCCAAGATCGGAAACTATCTATTATACTTACAAATTAAAATTAGTTCAACACCTAAACATCCCCATTGTGGATAGGAATGAAGAAGACCCATATAAATCCTTAATTAGGACCCAAATAGATCCCAACACACCTCAAAATGCTTCCAAAAGCTTCGTATGTAGTGTTAACACCAATTTTAGCCAATACCTATGCTAAACACCATCAACATTAAGTACACGCTTCCTTAAATCAACCCAAAAATTTTGGACAACAAAATTCACTTGAACATGATCTAGAATAAACCTTGAACCACCTGAGATCCAACAAAAACTTCATCCAAACTCGCAACATAGAAATATCTCAATCGAGAATAGCCAGTAAACATTATTCACACACTAATGCATGAAATGCACACTGTACTATACCAAATCAAGTGAAACATTGAATATTGAAAGATAAAAACATTATAAGAAACTTCCTAAATCTGCAAAACCTAAAGCCAAACTACAGAGAAACGTAAAGAAAGTACATTTCTCCTAGACCACAAAAAACATTACTGGAAAACTAGTTCACACACTAGTGAAAATATCTCACTTTGTACAATGATCCAAAAACCCAAATTCTAGACATAGTAACTACTAACAATCTTGAACAACATATAAAATTCATATAGGCATAGCATCAACAAAGAAGAAATGCAGAGCATATCCTAGAACACATTTTGAACTCTTGCACAACATTGTTTTCTCTGTTTATTAAATTTTCTCAAAAGCACTTGGAAACCAAGAATGAGAGACATCATCTTAGCACATTACTTCATTGCAACACACCTCTAGACACTTAAATAAAAAGATAGCTACATGTACTCACAACACTTCCTCAATATCTCAACTACACATGCACAACCTACAACAATCATGTTTTCCTCTTTTTCACAATTTTCTCAATATCCTCAACATCTTCATCATGCAAAAAACTTCCTTAACACATAGTTGACATTAATGACAACACCAACCTGTATGCATCCTATTGACATCAATGAAAACACCTTCATACTTGAAAAATCCTCATGTCTTCCCAAGATGTGTTCCACTTATATTTTCTTCCATAGAGGTTTTGTAGCAGCTAGGAAAAGTTGAAGACACACATTTGGTAGGATAGAAGAAGGGAAATATTTCCCCTCAATATACTATATTTTTCATATTTTTTCATGAAAAAGGATAGATGTAATAATATATTGTACATGATCAAGCCTTCGAAAATGAATAACTATAGAACCAAAAACCATGATCTTAAGGGTTTCATGGTAGCATTGAAAGTAAGAATAAAAGGAGGCAAGTTCTAGAACAATTTTGATTACCTTGAAGAAATCAATTTGATATGTAGGATGTAGAAGATAGGAAGATTAAGTGGCTAGATTTTGTAAAATTGGAAAAGGAAAAGGAAAAAAATACCCCAAGTTCAGTGGCACTTTTATGGACATTGAAGATGAAATTTTGAGAATTGAAGTAATTTTACAAAACTTTGATAAATTTTTTGGGTAGCTCAAGGAGGAAAGAATATAATAGGATAAGGGGAAGGCCCCTATGGTTGAAGAGAGGCCTACCTACCAAATACCTAAGAAAAAAAATTTCTTCACTAGAAGACAAAAGGGGATAGTAAGAAAAGAGCAAAAAAATAGCTCCAAAGGAGTCTAGAGCTTCTTCCCTTGTACAATAGGAACCACCATCCCCACCTCCGATGTCACCCCCACAATAGGTTATTGATCTTAACTCCCCTCCCAAGGAGACCTCACTAGAGAAGAGTAAAGTTGAAACTATAGGTTTGGTGGATTACCTAGTGGATTCTAATGATGAGATTGTGATTACAACTAACAAAATCATGTAGAGCATGTGGCATCACCTCCAAGGGAGATTGGTTTTTCAGCTCCAAAAGATAGGGTTAAAAAATCATATTTGACTGGAGTCAATAATGTTGATGATGTAAGAAAAAGATCCTACACATAGTTCATGATTGATGATGCATTTTTTAAGACAAATTTATTCCAAGAATATGTGTGGAGGATAAAGAAAGATGAATTTGAGGATAGAGTGGACCAAGAAGTGGCCAAGTCCCCAAGATTACCAAGGGAGTTTATTGCTTCAAGAATAGCTTCAAATATGAAATAAAAACAAAAGGAGCTAACCCCTAAGGAAGGTAGAAGGCTTGTAATAGAAATTAGTTTACTTCTCTTACCAAAATGGGACTTAGCATCATTCATTGCCTTTGACATTGTGAGAAAGCATGAGTCACAGGTTTTCTCTACAAAAGAGGAACTGTTATGTGCCTTACAAGGGTCTACCTTCAATGCACAGTGGGATACACTTGCTATCTGGGCTTTGGCCCCTAATACAAATAAGCCTCACATGGAAAAATTGACAACATACCTAAGAGGTCTAATAATCAAAAGGGTTTTTGATACCTTGATAGTAGAGGCAACAACATTGGCAGTCAATGTTGCACATTTCACAAAAGAAACTATAAAGTCCCTACAAGATAAATGTGATGCTAACATAAAATATATATAATGAATTATTGATTAAATATAATAAGGACAAATAGAGGTTGGAAGAGTTGGAGCTAATAGTTGAGATGTTGCAGAATTAGCAACAAGTACCACCAATATAGCCAACTACTCCATCTTCTTCTTCTCCATCACCTCATCCAGCTCAATCACCACCTCCACCATATTTGGAGATAGTTGTATATGATGAGAATAGACCAATTGTAGATTTTTCTCCAATTACATCAGTTGCACCTCCTCCTAGGGCGAGAGTGAGTAGAAGAGAGCTAATTCAGTAGTTAAGGGTATATGAAAAAAAAAAATTGAATTGAATGAGGAGAACAATATACTCATTATTAATAATGTGCTTGATAATTTTTTGGGAAAGGAAATAAAAAGAGTGAATAGTGTCCATTCAAACTATTCTTTAATTTTTGATTCAATAAGGATGTTTGAAGGGGATAGATCAATAGTTATCCCATTGATACAAATATGGGTACTCGGGCTTGGTGCATTGAAGAGCATGATTGTCGGGTCTAGACTCATGAGCCTAATAAGCCACTACAAATTTCCTCCACATACAAGATAGTGAAAGGATTTATTGATTGCTAGGGGTTAGTGGATCCACTTAAAAAGATAATTAGGGAGATGCTCCAACAATTTGATGAGAATGATCTTGGCCTCTTGCTAGACATTCTGGATAGCAATGGAGTTGTTAAAACATATGAATAGTGCAGAGCTCAAATGGATACTATTATTATTGTAGAGGTTTCTTTGATTTGTAAAGGTGGAGATATCAACATAGATATGTTAAAGAATAGCATGAACAAATTTTCCATCACTAGTACATTCTTGGAAGAATTTGATAAAGATGCAAATCAAGTGATGAAGAAATATGACCCATACAAAACTAAATTGGATGAATTCATGACATTCAATTGGCTATATGAAGAATATTATGAGGCATAGGACAAAAAATATAATCAAATACCTGACTTGTAAAGTATCTTGGTGAAGTGGACATATTTTTGTACTTTTTGCACAATAATGATTTCAAAAGGTTTTCA
>VDFB02380859.1:0-15586 GCA_007258455.2 Sequoia sempervirens | reverse complement strand
TGCAGATTTGAAACCTTGTTGTTACATTTTGGATAGTAAGATATAAACTTAGAAAGCTTCCTAAAATCACTCTCACATGCACCCAAAATGAATGCAAGCTATAAACATGTTTCCAAATAGCTCTAAATTGTTAGAATTGTGAAAAATACAAGCCACGGGATCAAATAATGAACAAAGACATCTTCCACGCAAGAGATCTGCAAACAAAGAATTGTTGTATTCCTCAACAAGAAAAAAAAACAAAATGAGGAAAACAAGAGTCCTCAAAGGTTGAGAGATCGAGAGTAAATCTCCAGACTGATAATACAATGAGGGTTGAGTGCTATACAAGAGCAACCCTAAATGAGAAAGGGATCAGATCATGACAAGTGTTAACATCACATGAGATGAGACAAAATAATATAATATTAGTTCAACTAATAAAAACATTAAAAAATCTCCTAAGTTTAGCTTAGGTGCATGAGAATAAATTAGACTAATAATTAATTATTAGCCAATGTATGATTACTCTAACACTCCCTCTTAAAATGAAATTAGGGAGTAGCTAAAAAACCCTAAAAAGAGAATGCAAAATGTGTCTCGACGAACAAGGTCTGGTGAGGTACCCATGTACAAACAAAAGATCTCTCAAAACTGGAGAAAAAGAGAAAACCACATAAGAAAATCTCCTCTCCAAAAAAGAGATAGACAAATGAAGGACTAAAAATCCTCCAACCAAAACAATGTCCTAAAAAAGAAGAGGAACATGCTAAACATCACAAAAGCAACGAAAAATCTATAGACTGTTGTCAAATGATGATTGATATAGTGTTGAAATGAAGAACCTTCAAAAACAGGAATGCAAGAGTGTCCATATGGTAGATGATCCATCTCATTGAAATGAATGTAACCAACCATTGATGTACGTTGCATCCAAAAGTACATAGGAACAAGAACTAGATACATAGATCACTCAAATGCAAAACCAAGGAATCATTAGCACTAATAGTAGAAACCCCCTTATAATGTTGAAAAAGGGAGAGGCATGACAAGTACACAAAAATTGTGTGAAACCAAGAAGTGCATGTAGGAGAAACAACTTGCAAATAAAAGGATGTACAAACTAAGGCACACACACATGAGGAAAAAATCAGTAGGATAATTCACTGTTGTCATACAAGGGACACTCAATTGACAAAGGTGCGATGAAAAATAAAAGGAAAAAATCAACCCCCCATGACACTTTATATCATAGTGCAATTAAAAAAGGCGCAACAAGATGTGCAAAATCCCCAAAAAATATACACTAGAATGACACTTTATTTTAATGCATCTACAAAAGAGAATGTGCATGAAAAAAAGTCTACAATGCCAAAATATGACAGAATACTGGAAATACTTGAAGAACAACTAAAAATAAATCATCCCATGCGAACAAAAAGTTCCTAGGAGCTAAAACATCCAAGTAATTCACTAGAGTGCGCAAACACCAAAAACTAAATAAAATGTGTGTGGAGAGAAATATGAAAAAAATACTTAAATGGCTATGAAGAGATTTGAAAGAGCATTCCAACACCACTAGAATCGTGAAAAGCAGAGAAACTGATCAAAATTTATGAGTTTAGGACTGAAAACAACACTTCTAACTTCAATAGGTTGTAGAATGCACCAACAAAAAAAAATATGATGAGACCCACACCACTGGAAAGGTTGCAAAACCACCTTTCTAACTATATTTCATTCACCAAAATCTATTACCATACGCCCAAGTTATGGCCAGAAGAAATAAAACATCTACTTTAGGGCACAAAGAGGGTTTGAAGGGGCCATGCAATAGTTTGTACTGTTGATGTTAGCATGAGTTCATGCTGATGTCAGTGGAATATTCGTTGAAATATTCCCTTGTCGATGGAAAAAAAACTTGTTCCCTTACAAAAGATACTGATGATGAAATATGATACATTGGAAATGGAATATTCTATGGTTCTATTAGAAAACTAGGTCGGTAAAGTGTTGACATGCCAACATTGGCTAGTAAAAAACTGACAGCGGGTTTTTACACCATTGCGAGTATTTAACCCGCCACTAGTTGACAATAAGGTCATTGTTGGGGGAATCAAACCTTGTCGACGATTGTCTTCGGGCCCGCAAGCCTGTAGTTGCAAGTACCTATGGGTACCCCTTCATAAAGGTTGCTTGCAAATTTTATACGTCGCCTGGATTTTTTAAAAAAACTTCTTTTTTTCTTTTATTTTTTTATTTTTATAAAAAAAATTAAAGAAAACAATTTTAAAAACTGTTTTTAAATTTATTTTTTTAAATTATCATATTTGGATAAGGAAAATTTATAGTCAAAATTTGTTGACCACCTGAATCCAACGGTGAAGTTCTTTTAGTGCCAAAATGCTCCGAAATTGCAACTACCCTCCAAATTTGAAAAAAACAATTGCTTCAAACCCTTGCAGATCTGACCTTAGGAGTAGACCAAACAGAAGACAAATTTGACTTTTTCGACACTTTGAATCCAATGGTGAGGTCATTTTTATGTTAAAATACACCTTAAAATCATCCACGTCAAAAAATTGCAAAAAAACAATGAAGGATCCAGATTTGAAGCCTATAATTCTTGTTGAAGTAAAAAACCTGATAAATTGAGAAGAGTTTCACTGAATCCACACTCGAATACCATGTTAGAATTGTGAAAAACATGATCCACAATCAAACAACAAACAAATACACCTTCTATGCAAAAGATCTACACACACAAAATTACTATATTCCTCAACAAGAAAAAATTACAAAATGAGCATAAAAAATCTTCAAGAAAAACAAGAGTCCTCAAAGGTTGAGAGTTCGAAAGTAAATCTCTAGAATGATAATACAATGAGGGTTGAGTGCTATATATGAGAAAATCTAAATGAGAAAGGGATCCTACCATGATAGGTGTCAAGATGAGATGAGACAGAATAATCTAATATTAGCTCAACTAATAAAAGCATAAAAACACTCATAAGTTTAGGTTAAGTACATGAGAATAAATTAGACTAATAATTAATTATTAGATAATGCATGATTACTCTAACATAAATGACTTATCACATCATCAAAATATTCATATTAAAAAACCAAAAATGAAACTTCAAAGCAACTCTAATGATGACTTCTGATTGGAATCATACCAAAAACATGTAAATATCTTAACAGCTAGTTCGGTATAGTTTTTTAAAAGGAGGACTTCATCATGACTCTCGATAGAAAAAAAATTAAAATACAAAAGTTAAAAATGACAAGATTAGTTGTCCCATAACCTCGTGGATGTTAAAAGATTTTCTTTTTCTTCTTCTCCTATCGTTTCTCCAATGTTCTCTTCATGTTATGAGTATGTCCGGGATATGGAATGACAATTCTTTAGTCAATATTTTTGCAAATGGCATATGAACTCTATGTGATGATGTTAGAAAAAAGATATCCAGCATATGGAGGAGATGAAGAATCCTTCCTCAAAAAAGTTGTGACGCCCATCTATGAAGTCATTGCAAAGGTTATAGATTTTTACTAGTACTCATATATGCTTCCACTCTATAATTTTCTTCACAATGGTTATGTGTTGATAAATTTTGTCTGACTTATGATGTTACATATTCCATTTATACAGGAGGCCAAGAGAAACAGAGGTGGTAGAGCCAAACACTCACAATGGAGGAACTATGATGATCTGAATGAGTTTTTCTGGTATGATGTCTCGCAGCAATAATTAATATGCTTTATGTTTTGAAATAAGCGATACATAATACTGGTACACGACTGTTCTTTAACAGGTCAGAAAATTGTTTCAGCCTAAACTGGCCGATGCGAACAGACGCTGATTTTTTTAATGTCCCAAATGAAGATGAAAAGCATCCTATTCTGAAGGTGACAAATGATATTCCATGCTTTTCTTTCCAATTATCAATATTCTCATTCCGTAAACATCTTCCACAATAAGGTAGAGACACTATAAACAGCAATGGAGCATAAGTTCTCTTCAAGTTTTTAGCATCTATTGAAATGTATGAAAATGAAGAAGTGTTTTTTAAGTTGGAAACCGGTATACTGATTTAATGATCTACTATATCAGAATTTGGAAGATGATTCCTTTTGGCAGAGGAGAAATGTGGGTTTCAAGCTCGATGGCTTTGACAAAGAATTCTATTTTTTGGGGGAAAAACTCGGCAACAAGGCTGAGCAAATATTAATTGGAGTAAATCATGATGTTTTAAAGATTTCTGCAACTATGCAAAAATCTATGAACAAAATAAGCTAAATGGATTACTTAATGTTATTATCCCACCAAAAAAATAATGGCAAAACTAATTGAGGAGTCAGAAGAACTAAAATTTATTGATTAGTTTTCCTCTTTGAACAGATAGGATGGGTAACGCCCCTAGTGATAGTTAAAGCCTGAACGCCTGCTAATTCTGATCCCAGTGCTACTCTCATACACCATTTCAAGGCTGAAAAATGTTAATAATTAGTGAAGAAGTTCCGTTGTCTGGTCTCCTGGCAGTCTTTGCTGTTTGTCTTATATTGTAGGAGTGACGTGGCCATAGGGCTATTAATGGCCTGTACCATCATAGGGGTAGAAATACAATTTGATGAGACTAAAATATGGAATATAGTGCTATGAATTTATCATTTTAGGTCTACTTTAGTTATTTTTTTATAATTGGTGGATTTATCTTGATAGAAATCAATGGCACAAATCTGCTGTTGAAAATATGGCAATATGGTGACACACATTATTTATATATCTTTTTAAAGCCAGGTTATGATAATGGATTCAAATTTATTTAGCAAATATGAAAATGGCCTACATGGGTTAAACAAGCAAAGTAACATTAATCAATACCCTCTATCTGATAATCCTTTCACTTTATGAACTGTAAAAGCTTTATCATAATTACTTAGATAAACCTAGATGCATGTGTGCATCCATCACTAATTCAAGTAGTTTTTAACTCTGGAACACTCTTATGGTTCTTTGGCTAGGCTAAAATAGTTGATGGTGTTTAGAAATGAAGCAAGAGAAGTGAAACTGTTAATTAAAAATGAAAATAAGACACCAGGAAAGAAGAAATCTACCAAGAAAATGAAGAAAGCTGTAGTAGTTCTCACAGCCAAGTATCAGCTCTGGAAACACTGAAAATCACTTGTGATATTTTATTGCCTATATTGGATATCAATCCTAACTGAACCTGGCTTGGAAAATTGGAATAGGTTCCATTTACACTTTATGGCCATATCCAGCGTATATTGGATAAGGAGATATACACGTCTCAGTGGAGTGTTAGAGATTGTATTGTAATTTCTTCAAAATCATTATAATACAGCATGGAGAATGTGATAGATATATACCACAAACAAGTTTCTTTTGGATACCCATGGCAAAAACTCATGCTGCAGAATTGTAAGCAGAATGTCGCTCCATGTGAGTTAAAAAAAAGTAAATCTCATATCCATGATCAAAGTATAGGCAATTAGATTACAGATTGGTTTGCATGCTGTTGGAATGCAAGATCAAACAATTTTGTACACCACAATCTCATGTCACATTTATTATTTTCTATATCACTGTATTGAAGAAAAAAATTGTAGTTTTTTATAAGCATGGTTTCCATATGTCGTGACAGGGTTACATAATTTGAACTATGCACACTATGATAATGCTACTAGTATAAGCCTATATGTGTGCATGAATCAAATGGAAAGGAGGAGGCCAATTTGTTTGTATTGATCTTTGATATTACTTATTGCTTTCGTTACCTTTGACTTTGATGACTGTGGTTATTTTCTTTAAATTTTGTAGGGCCTTATGCGGAACCAAGGACCCAAATGGATTGCCAAAACAAATTTTGTTGAAATTGTTCATTCTAGCATCTTTATAGAAGCTTTGATAGGATGTGGACATTTTTAATATTAGCTCTTCAGGTAGAGATCTTATATTCTATGTGATTTCTTGCTGAGTTTTTTTGTATCTAAGGTGAACACATACTAGATTTATTTTGGTTTCTTACTATGATAAATAGCAGGTTTATGTTTTTGACAAGTTCTGAAATCCATTATTATCTTTCTTTGCTATTGCTAGGCCAGGATAATTATTGTCTGACATACTAAAATTGTATATCTTCGATAACTTTTGAAATCTACCAAGTATCTTTCCATTGTAATGCTGTTAATCTTTCCTTTTATTGCAGGACATGATAATTATTGCCTGGCATGCACCAAGCTCTCCAACTGAAATATTCTCTTTGTTTGTCTTTAAACATGTTTTGCGTATATTCATAACAACTGTGATACTGAAGTTCTTGCAAGGTACTTGTTTTTCATCTTTACACGATAAATATCAGGTTTCTTACATTCAAGAAAGACTAATGTCATAACAAGCTTTTATAGGCTTTTGGCTCATCTTCTTGCATATGATTTGATTTTGTGTATATGAGTTTTTAGATATATTTCAACCATATAAAAATAAGAAACCTGGTTTCACCAATTTCTTAAAATCTCAAAATTAATGTCATTAAAATTTCCAAATACATAGATAGGGTTTTTTTAATCAAAACTTCTTGGGCATTGCTTTGGCATGTAGGGATTTGAAAAGTATGTGGTTAAGCTTGTGCCAATTTTTCTGGTGAAATGCAGTCTCTAGTTAGGATAATTTTTATGTGATATGCATCCAGTCTTTCTATTTGTTAATAAAAACATCATCAATATTGTAAAGTATTTTGTTTCAGTAACATTGAAAATCTAGAGCAAGAAACTCAAGACCATTCGAGAACAATGGAAAAAAGAAAAATAAAGTTAGAATTGGAGTGTTAGGAAATTATTGAATTCAAACCCACAATCTTAATTCATTTCCTACATAACCCATGAGAGATTAGCATGCATAGATCAAATAGACAAGCCATAAGATAACACAAGATATACCCTGGGAAAACCCTCAAGAGGGAAAAACCCAACCTCCAAAAGCATCCATACTCCATCATATTATTCAACAATAAAGCAATACAAGAGATGCAATGAATACCTCTGAAGCATCAAGCCCTCCAATGCATTCCCATGTGTCCAAGCATGAATGCACACATCCCATGCCATGCTTCACAAATGCACTCCACAAGAAGACTCAATAATGATAGCCAACCCACTCAACCAACCTAAACCACTACACATGTGTTTTCTTTTATAGACACAAGCTCACACAAAATACAACTAGTGGTAAGGTAAAACCATGTACCACAAAACCATGTGAATACAAAACCACTAACCCCTTATTTAATATTGGATACTAAGACATCACTTTATTTAATATTTCCCCAATATTAAATTATTATCACATGTCTTCCACACATTAAATAATAATACAATGTTACAATACAACATCAAGTGGGTCCCCAAATAATTACCTAGTATGCTTAACAACACCACCGAGGTGTATCACAAATAAATAATTATTTAATTACAATAATATAATAAATTATTTTATGCAATGGTGTACAACACCATATCTCAACATTCTCCCACTTGTTGTATACATTGCATAAGGGATCAATACATGAAATATATCATCATAGCCATACATGAAACCACATGAATCTCCAACATGCTCTCGTGATCCATCAAGATACCTGCAGCAAGAACAAAGTGACCACCATCTCAAGAAAGAACTCCTCTCATCCTTCAACATGCCACCTATGGAAGAAAAGGAACATGCCAAAGTGAAGATGCACCAATCCATGAGCACAAGCATCAAATCCAAATTATAACAAGGGCTTTAACCAAGTTGTTGTCAACTGAAAAACCCACATGATCAAAAATAACATCCACAACACATGCTAATACATCCAACCGTCCATACCTCCAAGGTATTAATACATTATTAAACTCATGCGAAGAACATATGCAACTTGTAAATTGCAATCACAAGCTCCTTGTATCATATTTGTCAATGAAGAACATACATATCTAGGAACTCCCACTACATAGGTAATTTCAATGCATATCAAGTCTACCAATCAACACTATATCAAGGTGTGATAAGAAAATCAAAGCATGAAGTACCAAGAACAATAAAAATGATCCACGCATAGAACCCAAATAGTTGCATACTCTCTCACAACATGTTGCCACCAACCTCCCCAAATCATATGAGGAAGGAACTAGGAAGAGAGAAACATGTAAACCATAATGCCCTTCTACCAACACCTCAAAAGTGTATCGATGTGTCAAGTATGATATCCTAAACAACCCCAAATGAAAAGCCTCAACAACATCCACAACACCCAATCTTAGATCAAGTACAACATATAAATCAATGTAACAATGCCAACATGGATGTAAGCCTCTCTAATCAAGAAGATCAAACTCATAGAAACCATCCCCAATACTAGAAATCAGCCCATAAACCATCTCCTAACATTCCTTATCAAAGAATGATATCATAAACTTAAATGCACAAGGGGATAACCATGCCATAACATCCCTCAAAATAAATCCTCCAGAACTAACTAACCATAGCTCAAGATCCATATCTATGAAAAATAAAGAATATAAACTAATGCTAAACCATCCTCAAATGAGTATCCAAAACACCATGAATCAACTCAATCCCATGAGAATCAAAGCACAAAGCATAACACATCTAAAAGATATAATGGGAAAATACCTCTCAAATAATAAACTACCGAGTAGACCAAGAGTGGGGAATGAGAATGCTCCTTCAGGATAACCAAGTCATCATGACTCACTCCAAGAATAATCTCCTCTATTAGTCCATACCAGGTGAAGGCTCCTCGGTCTTCCAACTGAAACCTCCAAAGAGTAACTGTCTCAAGAAAATGTCTCTAATCACAAGAGAACTCCAACCATCACCTACATCTCTAAGTATCAACGAGCACCTATAACTGATCAATACATGCCAAACTCCAAAACCAACATAGCACCATCATGAAGTAACCAAGCAAATGTTCAATGTACTCAATACAAAGAGAACTACCATGATCAATGTCAAAGCTCAAACATCAGAATCAGGAACCTATCATGACAACATGATCTAACCATCTCCTCCTAGGAGATCACATGCACCAAAACATACATCCTGGTCTCAAGAGAACATGTACTATGCCAAACTCTAATCTAGAATCAAGAGTATATCATGACATCATAACAAACACTCTAAACCAAGAAATCATATCTCCAATCACATGAAGATAACCATATTACCAATGATGCATCCTCGTCACTGCCAACAACTCCCATTGAACCGTGATACGAGCTACACATGGCATCATGACAACCATCCTCTCCATGAAGATCATCCAGGTCTACACACAGTCAACTGCAATGTCAGCAACATACAAGTAAACCAAGATCTCCAAGCCAAGAAGATACATACAACTACCAACAAAACATCACAAACCAATCCTACACCACTAAGTCATCACTATTAAAAGATCCCACTGAAAGTGTATAACTAATTAATGTAACAAGCTATCTTGACATCAAGATGAAACCACATGCTACAAGCCCCATTACATGACTAATCAAATACCCAAATCATTCATCCTCTCAATCCTGAAACAATATACCAATGCACAAATGACCACATACAAGGCCAACTAATGAAATCTGCAACAACAATGAATGAAACCTGCTGGATATAGATAGTCCACATCTGAGTCATCCCAATGCAATTGAATGGGTGATCAATCCATATAACTGCATAACTCGTAGAT
This sequence comes from Sequoia sempervirens, assembly GCA_007258455.2. Taxonomy (NCBI): domain Eukaryota; kingdom Viridiplantae; phylum Streptophyta; class Pinopsida; order Cupressales; family Cupressaceae; genus Sequoia; species Sequoia sempervirens. The sequence goes on along the minus strand of VDFB02380859.1, from coordinate 5,840 downwards.
CCAACCATTGAAACATGCAAACTCATCATCACATTAGTAACTGTAAACCGAGGTATCAAAGAAGATAACCATGTAGACCAAATGACTCAAACACCAAATCAACCTTAGATCTAATTTTCCAAACATGTCCACAAATGAGTAATCATAGTCAATGAACCAAATAGGCATCAAGAAGATAAGAACAATATCCTAACATCAAACATTATCACCACCAAACACCACATACATGATCATGTCATTCCAATGCATCAAATGTACCTCCATATCCATGACACCATAACCATAGCCATCATTATACCTGCACTCAACTATCACCCATACAAGACTCCAAGTCTTAAACCATGTCCAACCATGTCCTCAAAACCAAAGACAACTTGTGTACCTATCATCATCAAAGTCCCAACTCTGAAAATCACCTGCAAACCTATACTTGGAAGCACCAATTTGATAATCAGCTATAGAATCATAAATATTATATAAAATATGTACTCCCTCAAGGTTTTACCTCTTGACTCATCTGGATGCTCACACAATCACACCCCAAATCTCAGACACCTACAAGTGATCAAACAAGTACCAAACATTCCTTGCACCACAAACTAATAATATGACTGAACCATTGTGTAGTACATTGCAAATTCTCTCCAATGCCTCTTTGAAATAAAAAAACTAATTTTGTATGCAAAAGCTATGACCAAAACCATGCAAATGAGAAATTCTAAATTCCAGACCCCAAAAACATGTTAAGATAGAAAAATCAAGGAACGAAACTTGCACTACCACGTAGTGCTCAGAATCAGCTTTCCAATAACTACAAAAAGTCAAAAATCTGACATACTAGGCAAAATTTATACAAATTTGAAAAAAATATTGTAAAATGAACTCCTGGTGGCTACTGGGTGGTGACTTGGTGGCTCCACCAGTGGTGGTGGCGCCCAGGCAGTGCCCTGGTGGTGGACGGGCGACATAACTCAAAATTTTATCCAATTCGTTTAAATTATCCAAAATAAAAAATTTCTCCACCTCTCCAATCCAGACCCAACAGATTTATCTAATATGGTTTAATTTTTCAAAATAAAAAAATCCAATGCCTCCCTATGGATGGACCCGATTGGTTTATACATTTCAGCTTATAAAAAATTGAAGTCTAACATTTCATTTTTCATTCAACGAGGGGAATTTTAAAGTTTATAAAAAGCATTTTAATAAAAAATTTAGGCGGTTGACTTGTCGAATAGGGGCCCACGTCCAGGTTTAACCCCACCAGTAGTGGCAACCCTTGTTGGTTGGGCAAGTATCGGAAGGTACTGCCAGTACCGGCTGGTACTTTCAGTACCTATTGGTACTACAACAGGCAAGTGGTCATTTTTCTTTTAGTTTTATTTAATAAAATTTCTAACCCCTTTTTTCATTTCTTTTGCAAGTATAAAATTTTTAATAATTTTTTTCACCTGACGGTATAATATTTTTCTGTGACAAAATATGATGGGATTTTTTAATTATATTTTTTGCACAGGTCAATTTGGGCCAAAATGGCCATTTTACTAAAAAAATTGCTTTTTTTTCAACTTTTCCAAAATAAGTCGAATTTTATGTCAAAATTCATCTCTCAACCAACCTGAATCAAACCATGAGGCCCATTTTGCTTCAAAAGATCATCTATGAAATTTTCCCTACAAAACCCTCATATTCAAACTCAAACCAAGAAACCCTTTTTCACCCAAATTTGGAAAACTTTCAGATCTACAATAAACCCAACAAATCTTGACAACCCAAAAGCCCAAATCTGCATACAAACACCTGGAACATGTGTTCCATATCTTGTAATGCCTCAAACCCTACATGCATTTCCATGGCTTCAACTTTGCAAAAACTCTCAAACTAGGGTTATAACAAAAATTCTTCAACCATGAAAGCTCATATACCACTTGTTAGGAAATATTGCATTCAAACCCACAATCTTAATCCATTTCCTACATAACCCATAAGAGATTAACATGCATACAAGTTTTCCAAATGCATAGATCAAATAGACAAGCCACAAGATAACACAAGATATATACCCTGGGAAAACCCTCAAGAGGGAAAAACCCAACCTCCAAAAGCATCCATACTCTATCATATTATTCAACAATAGAGCAATACAAGAGTTGCAATGAATACCTCAGAAACATCAAACCCTCCAATGCATTCCCATGTGTCCAAGCATGAATCCACACATCCCATGCCATGCTTTACAATTGCACTCCACAAGAAGACTCAATAATAACAACCAATCCACTTAGCCAACCTAAACCACTACACGTGTTTTCTTTTATAGATACAAGGTCACATAAAATACAACTAGTGGTAAATTAAAACCATGTACCACAAAACCATGTGAATACAAAACCACTAACCCTTTATTTAATATTGGGTACTAAGACATCACTTTATTTAATATTTCCTCAATATTAAATTATTATCACATGTCTCCCACACATTAAATAATAATACAATGTTACAATACAACTTCAAGTGGGTCCCCAAATAATTACCTAGTGTGATTAACAACACCACCAAGGTGTATCACACCTAAATAATTGTTTAATTACAATAATATAATAAATCATTTTATGCAATGGTGTACAACACGATATCTCAACATGGAGAAGATATGTCACTGAGCAGACCAATACTCTTGTTGAACAACTTGGAGTTTGTAGGATTTTGAAGAGAATATGAACTAATTGACCTCAACATAACTTTTTGGGGGATGGGTAGGAGGGGAGGAGGGGTTGGCAGGAGTTACAACTCAAAATTGTTGTAATATTGATGTAGACACATCCTTGGAAATTGAAATGATCTCGCATAACTCAAGCAAGGCCAACCAAGGATAATCTTTAAAGGGTTTATAAATTTCACTTACTTTAGAGAGGCTTGGGAGCCATTGAATTTGTCTTGGATCAATGGTATTTTTCATTTGAAGGACCAAAGAAAGCTTTCGGTTCTCTTGATCTCAAAGCTTGTTGAGTCTTGTTGATCAGATCTCGATTGATGAGTATTGGGGGCTTTGGGGGAATCTTCTCCACCAAAATTGTTCATTTAATTTTTTAAGTATAGTATAAGGCTTGGAATTCCTTTATTATTTGAAAAATGACTCTTCATTTTTGGATGCTCTAATGTTAGTGGTCTTTTGAATTTGAAGATTTTTAAAGCTTGGGATTCCTTTTATAATTTTATTGATACCTAGAATTATTCCAAATTGCAATGTTCATACATGCATATCATTGGAAATCCAAGTGATCCTCCATGTTTCAAGCAAGGGCATCCAAGAATTAGCTTTGAAGGCTTCATATATTGTACTTTGGAGAGGTTTGAGAGATGTTGGACTCTTCTCCATTCAACATCCTTTTGTATTTCAAAAAAGCAACTTTTTGGGTCCCTTGATTATGAAGCATGTTAAGAGCCATTGTTCAAATAATGAATAGAGGGATTGGTGGGGTGAGGTAGCTTTTGCATTGAAGATGTTCAAGTTGTTCCATTATTCATGATCAATGGCCATTCATGATGTGGAAGTTATAAATAGCCTTTTAAGTCCTTTAGTTGCAAAATCAAATCTCCATCATCAGATGCTCTTAGGTCAATTTCTTTAAATGGAGATTCCTATTATGCTAAAAGGACTTGTAAACCATTGATCAAACTATGATACAAAGTTTTGTGGGAATATTGGGTTATAAAGCAATTGCAAGGAAACATTGACACTATCAAATCATCTTTTGGTTGTTAACCATTGAATTAGGGTTTTAGTTGGATAGTTAATGGTGGCTTGGAATACAGAATGGTGGGAAAAATTTGGAATCAAATCTGCAAAAGATTCTATGGCAGTTGGATGGCAGGAAAACCTTTTCATAGTTTTGAATCCCTAGGCTTTGAACATGGGAATTTTCAATCTGAAGGTACTTGTAACTCGTTGATCAATGTGGGGTCAACAACAAACAAAGCATCCCATGGATTCATGCAGAGAAGCTTTAAAATTGGTCTTTATAGAAATGTTGCATGGTGATGCATCCTTTGAGGTTTAGTTGATATCCCTAGCATCCTAAATGTATTGGGAACTCGGGGAGTTGCAGGGGATGTTAGCTTTTTTTAGGACTATACATCATGCTTCACTTGGTGCATATAAAGAAAAGGCTTAATCTTTAAAGGAAAAAATTCTAAAAACCCCCAAACCTAGAAGGTGGAGGATTGTCATTGCAAATACAACATACTATGTTTAATTTTTAAAACTTTAGGTGCTTTTAATTTGATTAAGTTATTTTAATGGCCATCTCCAAATTTTGGAAAAATATTCCTTTCCCTAGAACCTTATTTCCCATATCTCCATCCTAAAAACTCAGAGAGACATTACTTTTTATAATAGCAACGTTTCTTGTTACTAATATATGATTCTCGATTAACAGTTGGTAAGCCTCTTAAAGGTATTAGAGCTAGCAAAAGAATTAATCTTGACTATTAGATTGTTTGTCCAATGATGCTATCATTGGCTAAGTTGGGGTGAAAGGTTTTAAATGACTAAATAGATTTTGTGGGCCCAACATGATTAAAGTAAACCCTTTGAGGCATTGGAGGAAAAAGAAGATTAAATGTGGAGGCAAATTTAAGAGACCTATTAAATGCATGACCTTTCTTGGCCAAAAAGATTTTTAAATTGGCAATCAATGCTCAAGATCAATGATGGGGAAAGCAATTTGAAGGTTTAAAGCTAGCAATGTCTAAATAGACTATGAGTAAAGGTAGTAATGTTTAGGTATGATACTTTTGCATCAAATACATTTCCAAATGAAATAAAGAATGTGACATTAAATCTTGCTTTGAAATTGCTTATAGTTGCTTCTAAGCAAATCATGAAACATATACTTCTAACATTCAAAAAGTGATTTGTTTTCCTCAACCCATCATGAAGACATTTGGTAATATATTCTTATAAACAAATGGATGAAATAAGTGGTCTGCAGGAGCACCTAGGCTAACCTCCATGTTGTTTTTCATCAATTTTGGCTTGTACCTGACCTTAGCCAAGTCAGGATGTTTGTGTGTTTAGTTTGGACCTTAAAAGGTCTTGGTGGAGTGTGGTGAGTTAGTCATTAGGACTAATTTCATCTTAGTGAATCATTGTTCATAAATGTTGTTTTATTTAGATTTGGATAGTTTGTGTTGGAAGGATGAGCTTTAAATGTGTTAACACCACATCCTCATTGTTTGAAGATGCCAAGAGGCAGTTAAGATGTTGGTGGCTCGTAATCAAGGTGTTAGAGGTCCAAAGATTTGGGATCATGACATAGTGGAAGTTGCAAAATGTTGTTGTAAAGTTGCATGGCAATATTTGTGGAATTGCATGCAACATTGTTATATTGGATTCCCTTGAAATCAGGGATGTGGAGTCGAGCAACTCCCCTTGAATGATGGAGAAGGCATCAAAAAGTAGAGGTGTGGATCGTAGAGAGCAGTTAGATGCATTGTAAACAAGTTTTGGCTTTGTGTGAATAAAGAAATTTCTGCATTTTCAGTGTTTCACCCGAGTTCTTGAGAAATAGTGGTACAAAAGGCATTGTATATACAGATTTCTCACTATTTTTGTGTTCATTGGATAGCTTTGAATAAGTTTCATCTTGTAACTAGGTTGTTCAGTGTAGATTTTTTGTTTCTAATTCATAGACTAGAGTGTAGTGTGTTTGTTTTCTTTGTTTTGAGCAGTGTGACTTAAAATGGCTCCCCCATAAACACTGACCACGGAGTTTTCCTGAGATTGGTTGAATATGGGAGAGGAGCCAGTCCATTGTACATATTTAGTAGTAGGA
>VDFB02380858.1:0-45224 GCA_007258455.2 Sequoia sempervirens | reverse complement strand
GGTTGTGTGTGGATTCATAGTTTGGTTGGTTGTTGCACTTGACATTACTAATGATATTTGATGATACATTATGCGGTGGTTATATTATTTGGTTATGTTATGGTTTTCTTTAATAGTATATGTGGCGATGTTGTGATTCTACATTGCTATGGTTTTTGATGTATTTGCTAGTGAGTCTTGGTGAAAGGATGGAGTAGAATCACTCACTTGCGAGTGCCCGGCTCCCCCGTGATTACCTTTCATGGTGTGTCTGCAATAGAGATTTACATGCTACTTGACATTTTTTGTTATGTAGGAATTGTAGGAACAAAGTCTCGATTCCACCTGCTTCAGCAAGACAGGGCGAGCATTAAATTATCCCAATGGGTATGATGTTGAAAAAGGGAGTTGATAAGGAAGTGTCCCCATCACAAGTCCGTCACCTCATTGTGAGTCTTTTAGTGTCGTGGTCTTGGCCTTGTCTTTGTCTCAATATTGTTGTCATTTTTTTATTTTATTTGTGGATAGTTGTTATTTAATTTATCCTTATTTTATATAGTATTAATTAATGTTATCTTGTAGATATGACTAATTGTATGTAATTGTAATTTAGTTAAATGTTGGATTTAAAATATTGTAAATTAGAAGATATTTAATTAATTAAAAAAGGGTAGAGTATTTAATTTAAATAAATAATGTTTGTGATAATTGTAAATTATCTCTATCAAAATATTAATATTATAAAATCTAAGGATAATTTCATGTGAGGATAAGTGTGAAATTAATGAATTTTTAATTAAAATTTGTGAGATAAGTATGAGCTTGTAAAGCAAGAAAAAAACCCAATGGATGGGTTGGGATTTTTGAGAAAAAAAATAAGAGCTTTATTTATTTTTCTTTATTTTATTGTGAGGGAAGGAAGTTTTTTTCTACACACATAGGAATGGTTTTTTTGGGTTTGTGTCTACAAAAGAAAAAGATAAGGTTTTTCGCATTTCTATGGAGAAATTGTTCTGTAAGAAAAGCAAAGAAAATTGATTTAGAAGTGAGCTGATAGGAATTTGAGAAGGATCTACAGAGGGAGTTCATTTTCAAAAGAGGAAGAAGGGTTACCGTGTTTGGATTCATCATCAAACGAAGGACTTCAGGTTCTTTTAGATTAATTAATTCTTTTGTTTCTTTTTGATTGTTCTGTAAGGGAAAACGAAAATCATGTCTGCCATATTTGAAAATTCAATTTCTCTATTTTTGAAAGAGGGTTTTGTTTAGGAATTTTATTTTTTGTGTTAAATCTTTAAGTCTCTCGTAGAAATCTATTGAAAAATCTTCTGAATTTATTCTATAAATCTTGTTGCTAAAATTCTTGATTTGAAAGAAAATCAATTTACTAGTGCATTAGAAATTGTATACCCATATTTAGTCTGTGTCTGGAGGAAAATGAATTGGACTGTTATCATATTATTTATTTTATTGTTATGCAAAATATATTTATATATATAGCTATATATATATATGAAATATATATATATACATACATAAATATATATATATCTCTGTATAAATGTTATGTTTTGTTCTTTTAATTTTTTTTGGTTATACTCTATAGATTTCACATTTTTGTTTTGGGGCGAATGAAATATTATATAAAACAAGAAAAAAATCTATGTTAAGGGAGGGGAGTGGTCAGCAGTGGTTGTACCACCCTCGACTCCCATTTTTTCCTCACACAACCACACCCGGCTACGCATAGCAGTCGAGGGCTGTTGTATGCTGCCATGTAGGGCTGCAACCCACCCACACTGTGGTACATAGTACCACAGGCTGTGGGGGGTGGGGACTTTATTAAATGATGTATTTTCTTTTAAATTCGATTTTATATTAATTTGAATGTGCTTTAAACTCGATTCTATCTCATTTTATTTTTATGTAACATATAGATTATATATATATATGTATGTATATTAATATTAATATTAATATTAATATTAATATTAATATGTGTATATATATATGTAGATATATTAATATATATTTTTCACTGGTGTAAATTACAGAAAGTTGTATGGGTAATTTTTATAATGAGATTTAAATATATGATTTTTTTAATATATATATATAGAGAGAGAGGTGGCTATTTATTTGTGTTGTGGTTAAGAATTAATTAGTTAATTTTAAAATTTTCAATGTTAAATTATGTAATCGGGCAAATTAGAAATAAGATTTGTGATATAAATTAAGTTGAGTATTCTCAAGTAATTAATTAATTTATTTGGTGAAATTATTATGTTTTGAAATGTGTTATATGGCATTGTTTAATGTAATTGTGTACTCTCAAGATTATTCATTGAATCCGTTGTGGTTTTCTCTTATTTAGATTTGTGTCATGTGGGAAAGCCTGAGTTAGTTTATCCTTCTATAGGAGCTTAAGTTGTTGGTTAGGAACTTCTAGAGGTGGGGAGATTGATGATTATATTTGATCATTTAATTGGATATTTGTTCCTATTCTTGGCCCAATAGTTGTGACTTGATTTTACACATGGCTTGTACCATTTTATGGATGTGTTTGATATGATTTTGGCGAGATGGTTTTTCCTCATAGATGTTCCATTTGTTGGTTCAGTGTTCTTGTGGTACAAATCCTTGGTGTTGGATGTTATGTTTTGGGTTCTCGGGAGAGTGGCTCTACATGGGGGCTAGCGCACAAAGGGGCTGTCATGGTAACCCACACTAGAGTTAGAGTAATAAGTGATAACCTAAGTAATTAATTAGGTGGTGGGTAGCTAAACATTAATAAGATAATTATGGATGCATCATCTGCCTATTAGTGATATCATAGACTAGAGGTGGGTCGAGAAGGCCATGGTTGAAATGATCATTGTCTCGTCCTCATGAGAGGTTAACGGTTCTTCATGAGTAACGCTATGGAGCGATGCCTTGAGACAGGCTTTCAAGATAACCATAGATGGAGGTGGCACCTTGTGATAAGTTTTCTGGATAATCCTTGTAAGGCCATGCGATGACACTCTCCTCTAGCATTCCTTTTGATTTTTTAATTGAAATCCTCTGGAAGTGGTCTATTGTTATGTTTTGGAGATTTATTGTCATTATGAGATATTTCTTTGTGTTCTCTTGCTTTTCATGTCTAGAGTTTTGTCTTTCCTTACTATTTGGATGTGCTTGGTTGGGGATCATTCCTTGTTTACTCCCAGCATGGGGGTGGTTGGGTGGAATGTGCTACACACCCCGTTGGGTCCCCTTATGATGCAATTGTACCATTCAGTGCAGAGTTTTTCTAATGCAGGTTGATCCAAGATTCATATGTTATCGGATGTATATTTGTACTCCATATGTATTTTATATATTGATGTATCACTCCCACGTGCATTGGGAAGACCTATGATGTAATTTTGTATATGTGTTCATTGAGATGTACTATCAAATTGATGTAATGTATTATCATACCATGTAATTCATTCTTGAACTACTATATGTAAATACTGTTGATGTTATGTTGTATTTGTGGAAATATGTACTTGATATCTTCATCATTAATTTATTGTATATTGCATGTATGGTTTTATATGGATTATTCTTATCATTTTGGTTATCATGGATGAATGTGTTAATGGTGATGTGTGAATGAATGGATTATGTAATTGGTAACTTAATGTTCATATGTTAATTTTGCTATGGGATAGTTTTAAGTAATGTCACCTTGTGTACCCCAAGGAACTTTGATGTTCAACTTGAAACATTGATTATGTTGGAATACTTTAAGTTCATTCCTTGTGTTGAAAAAAAAAAAATTTGTTGTGGTTTTTAGTTGTTCCTTTGGGGTTTGTGCAATGAGGCGTTACATGGGGTGAGGTCTGCTTTATTCATTTTTGTGGCTATGTTTAATCTCTTTTTTTCCACTCTATTTTGTATTCCCATTGGTTGCTACTTGTAATGTGGGCCTTGGTGTTTGAGTGGGGCTCCTAGTATTGGGGACCTTCAAGGGTGTTTTGTATCCTTGGTTATGGCTCTGGGGGAGATGTTAGGGTTCAAATCTCCTATGTATTTTTGCGCTACATTTGGGCCTTCCAATCCAAATCATTCATTGAGGGATTTTGATAATAATCTATTGTCAAATGACTTTGGCAACAAAGGATTTGTGTTGTCTAGAGATCCTAGTATTTCAAAAATTAATGAGTGCCTAGAACGAAGCAAAGATAGGTCGATACTAATGATTCAACCAAAATCGATTGTAGAGGATATTGAGTATTAATCAAAGCATTGTTTTCTCTACAAATTATTAGGAATGAGGGTTTTACTTCAATTTTTGGAATTGTGGGCTCATTATACCTAGTCCCTAGAGGGTGAGATGGAAATAATGTTGTTAGCGAATAGTTACTTCATGGTGGTATTTAATTGCATGGCAGGTCACAATAGAGTGTTTGAAGGTGGGCTTTATTTCCACAATCACATTGGTTTATTTATTAAACCCTAGCATGCGGGTTTTGATCCTTCAGAGGAGCTTCTGAATCAAGTTCTGATGTGGGCTCAACTCCCTAGATTTCTAGTTGAATATTAGTGCAATGACATCTTGCATCGAGTTGTTTCGTTGTTGGGGAAACTGATGGGTCCTTCTCATCAAACTTAGGATAGAAAGGTAATGACTTTTTCTCGTATTTGTGTTGAAATGGATTTAAATAACCCTCTCCCATATTTTTTAGAAATTTGTGCGGGTTCATACTCTTGGGTGCAGCAGCTTGATTATGAGACATTGCACTTTCATTCTCATCTATCTCATGAATATGGCCATCTACATAGGAGATTCCTGAAGTCTAAATCTTCTGTGTCTTAGGATTCTCAGCATCCTCTCAATCCTTCTAAGGTTGACAAAGGAAAGGACCCCATTCCTGGTGAGGCTATTTGTGCAAAGGTTTTTATTCCTGCTAAGGCTCATAATAGGAACTAAGTTCATAAGAGGACTCTTAAGGACCATTAGGAAGGAGATACCTTTAATAAATTTGAGGTTCTAGATGATCTTAGTCAACATGAGGTTAATCTAGGAGTGATGTTTATGGATCAGGGAGTTTTAGAAGGGGTTCATGAAGGAATTATTCCAAATTACAATAAAACTTCTCAAGAGACTCGGGCTTTGCAAATGGAAATTGATTTGAGTTTCGTGGTTCATGGGAGGTTTGAGACTCTTGTGGATATGAAGATGGGGGAGGGAGTGATCTCTACTTCATTGGTGAAAGTGGGGTCTAAATTGACAAAAGGAGACAAAACTTCTCCTTCATTGGGAGTTCTTCAGAAAGACCAAAAGAAAGTGGTTGCTCAGAAGTCTTCTAAAGTTGGGAGAAAGAAGGATTTAGAAAAAATAAAGATGATGGGGGAGACTTTGGAGGAGTTTGGTTTTGTTGAGAACCTGGATTCCCATTTTTCTAATCCTCCAAAATGATTTTCCTCTCCTAGAATGTAAGGGGCTTGAACAGTGACCTTCAACAAAAATTTCTTTGAGATTTGGTGAGAACTCATTCTCCTGATGTTCTCTTTTTATAGGAGGCTAAGTTAACTATTGAAGGTATGATTGGTTTGTTTCCTAAGCTATGGGGGAAGGGATATTTCCAGTGTATTGTGGCTCATGGTATTGCAGGGGGTGTGGTTTTCCTGTGGAACCCATTGAAGATTTGTTCTCTTTGGTGGATGTCCTCCAAGTCTTCCATCTTTGTGGTTACTTCAAGTCTAGAGTCCGAGGAAACTATTCTTCTCTCAAATATCTATGTACCTACTAATTTTCCTGGTAAGCAGTTATTGTGGTCTCATATTAATTTCACTCAAAGCCTTCCTCCTTTTTTCCCTTGGATTATTGTGGGTGATTTCAATGCCATTATTGAGTTAGATGAGAAGGGTGGTATTGCAAGATTGGATCCCTCTACTTTCTTGTTTTGTGATAACATTTCTACATTGAATCTGGTTGACATTAAGCCCCGTAATGGTTATTTTACTTGGAAAAATAGGAGAATGGGAGAGAATTGTATTGCTGAGAGACTTGACTGTTTCTTGGTTTCGTGTTTCTAGGTTGGTGGATGGTGGTATACTTTCTCTGAGATTTTGGACTGGAGGGGCTCAGATCACTAGCCTATTAAGATATCTACTACTTCAACATGTGTTGCTCAGTCCCCCTATTTCAGGTCCTAGCTTATGTGATTAAGAGATTCTTCTTTATAGGAGAAAGTGGGTGAATGGTGGAGGATGGGAAGACCTACTCATGGCACTGCTATGTATTCTTTTTCCAAACTACTACAATATGTAAAATATCAACTCAAAAGGTGGAATAGGTAGTGCTTTGGAAATATTTTTCATGCTAAGGTTGCTGCTCAAGCTGACCTAGATGTCATCATTTGGGAGATAATGGAGTTTGGTCTCTTTGAGGATTTACTTAGGGAGGAGGCAAGGGATTTGAAATATTTTGAAGAGTGTGAGTTGCGTGAGGAAATTTATTGGAAACAAAAGGATCGAGTTGAATGGTTATAGGAGGGAGATAGAAATGCCACTTTTTTCTCCAACTCAGTGAAAGCCAGGAGACATGGTAATTATATGCCTATTCTTGTGAATGAAAAGGGTGAGCATTTATCATCTTTGTAGGATAATATGTCTAGAGAAGCTTCATAGTCCTTTGCTTCTTTACTTAGAGAGTATTCTTAGGATGGTTTAGCGAAAGAAAAGAAAGTTTTATCTTGTATCCCCTCTTTGGTCACTAGGGAGATGAATGAGCATCTTTTGGGAAATATCTCACTAGAGGAATTAGAGGCTACTATTTTCTAGCTGAAGAAAGGGAAATCCTCGGGCCTTGATAGATTTCTAGTTGAATTTTTTCAAGAATTTGGGATATCATTAAGTTGGACCTTTTGGAGGTGGTTCATGAGTCTCAAAGGAATAAGCATATGTTGTAGGATTTGAACTCTACATTTCTTTCTCTATTCCCAAAGGTGAGGGGGTGGATCGTCTGAGTCAATTCTAACCCATTTCCCTTTGTACATTTGTTGTTTATAAAATCATTTCTAAGCTGATTGTTGAAAGGATAAAGCGATGGCTTAGAGGGATTATCTTTGAGGAGTAGAGTGGTTTTGTGGTAGATCAGTTTTTTTTGGATGGAGTGGTCATTGTTACTAAGACCATTCATTCTATGTCATCCTCAAAAGAAAAGGATATGTTCATAAAGATAGATATGGAAAAGGCCTATGATAGAGTGAAGTGGTCCTTCTTGTGAAAAATTCTTATTGCTTTTGGTTTTGCTGAGGAGTGGGTCCACTAGGTTATGTGTTGTGTTACATCCACTTCTTTCTTGTTGTTGATAAATGGAGAGCCTTCTTCTCTTTTTACTACTTCTAGAGGCTTTCATCAAGGGGATCCTCTCTCTCCTTATTTATTTATTCTTCTTGTTGAAGCACTGGGGAGACTAGTGAAATGAAATGTAGAGTTGGGTTTTATGCAAGGATGGGGTTGGGGAAATGGTTTGCCTCCTTAGTCCCACCTACAATTTTTTGATGATACGACCTTGATAGGTAAGGCTAAGATCATAGAAGATACATATTTGCACAAGGCTTTGGATATCTATCTTGGTGCTTTTTCTCAAAGGATTATTGAAGATAAATCTTCCATTTTCTTCTTGAATACTCTAAGGCTTATTTGGAAAAGGATTTATTTTATCTTGAGGCTTCAGATGCATGCTTCAAGTGGCTCTTATTGGTTTTGTGAAGGATATGGACTCTTTGGCTAGATAATTCTTATGGGCAGGTAGCTTGTCCTCTTCGAAGTGGAGCCTGGTAAAGTGGGATATTGTGTGTAGCCCAAGGTAGTTTGGGGGTCTCAGATTGTGGCAATCAACTTTGTCTGGGTTGGAAGTGGATGCAAAGCTTTACTAGAGGTGGTGTGTAAAGAAGGATCATATCCGGGCCAAGATTTTATCTCTCAAGAACCTTTTGAGGGTTTTGAAGGAGGTGTTTCCCAGGTATCCTCTGGTGGGGAAAGGTTCTGTGATTTTGGGAACACTTAAGAAAGGGGCTGCAGTGATCAAGGAGGTCATGTTCTGGATATGTAAGAGGGGGGATGAGGCTCTCTTTTGGTATGATTCTTTGGATGGATTTTCCCCCATTTTGCATTAGCATCCTAATTTGGTGAATTTTGTCAATGTTTCTTAGAGGCTAGTTGGTCAAGGGTGAGTGGTTTTAAGAATTTTTATCCATGTGGGTAGATGGAGGTGACTAGGTGGAAGGATCCTTGTGATTGACTTGTTATTAGGTTGGAGGAGGATTGTGCTGAGCTTGAAAATATTTTGGCTAGTAGACAATGGAGTTCCCTTAGAGATAATGATATTCTTTCTTGGAGCCTAAATCCTAAGGGAATGCTTTCACTATGGCTAGTGGATATCAGGAGTTGTTGTCTTGTAAGTTTGGGGCGATGGAGGTCCCTTGGTGGAAACACGTGTGGAATAATTTTTCATGGCCTAAGTGTAATTGTTTTGTGTGGAATTTGGCTTGTAATAGATGTTTGAATTGGGATAATCTTTGGAAGCGGGGATTCCAGGGTCCCTCTATTTGTGTTCTACGTGACTATAATGAGGAGGATTCTTCCCATTTATTTTTCCATTGTCCTTATTCTATGTTGCTTTGGAATTTTTGGTGGGGTGTTTGGAAACATTCGTGTGTTCATGCTTCTTCCCTTGTTGAGTTCTCGAGTAGTCTTTGAAGACCCCCTTCCCAGGCCTCTTTCCTCCAAATTGTGTGGTGCATTGGTCCTACATTCATCCTTTGGAAAATTTGGTTGGAAAGTAATCGTAGGCTTTTTTGTCAGGATAGGTTGATGGTTCAACAGGTTTGGCACATAATTGTTAGTATGATCCAAGAGATGGTGGAAGCCAAATTTGAAGTGGCTTTTCCGTTGGAAAGAATTGATGATGAGATTGTGAATAGATTAGGCTTGCAGGGGTTGACTTTGGTCTATGTCTATGTTAGAAGAGGATGGAGGGCTAAAAATAAGATTTAAAGGGTTGGAAGATGGTTGCTACCTCTAATGGATTTTTTGAAGATTAATACAAATGGCTCCTCTAGGCGTAATCCTAGGCCTACTGGGATTGGTGGAGTTGGCAGAGATTGTTCTGGTTTGGTTATTTTCTTTTTCTCCATCCATAAAGGGTGGCATTCTAACAACTTTATGGAGGGGTTGGAAATTCTTTGGGCTATTGAGTGTGCTTGTGCCTTGGGTTGGCATAGGATTATCTATGAATCTGATTCACATATTATTGTTAATATGTTGCACAAGAAAAAGGTGGTTGAGGTTAATTGGAAGATTGTGTTGGTGGTTTGACATATTTCGCAAAGGTTCTCTACATTGGAAGTGGTGTCTTTTTCCCACATTCCATAAGAATGGAATAGGGTTTCTGACTGTTTGGCGAAGTGGGCTTTAGAGTATGCAGATGATTGGAAGATTGAGGGGTGGGGATAGTTATCCCTTGATTATTGTCATAATTTAGAGAGGGTCATCGCTGATGATATGGAGGGATAAGATGTTGATGGTTGTATACATGGTGGTTTTTATTTTGGATGGATTTTTTAGTGTTTTCTTTTGTGGGAGCCTATGGGTTCCCTAATCCTTATGTACTGTTAATTTCTTGATTTCAATAAAGTTTTTGCCCCTTTTTAAAACAAATTGGCGAGGTTTTAGACCAAAATTTACTGTCAAAAGAGTTATTGAAAATAATATTTCACACAATATTGTCTACTTGGTAGTCCATATGACAACCTAACCCCTCTTTTGGACTAAATTCTAAAATCAAAATCAACTTGAAATCTATATTTCTTCAACTAGTTGTATTTTCATTAAAATTTTAAAATACCCTTTCATGGAACTCAAAGTTCAGAAACTAAAAATATATATATTTTTGATACTTTTATTATTTTTATTACATTTTTTTTAAATTGCTACAACTAAGTTATTATAAAAAAAATGAGGCTGATTAATTATTTTAATTAAATATTAAAATATGTCAAAAAATATTAAAAATATATATTACACACTAAAGAGAGAATACTCTCCAAGTGGGTATAATTTTATTATGTTATTAAAAAAATAGACAATAGCTAGAATCAAATCAAATCTATTATAATTTTAGTAAACTTGACTTAAAAAATTATTAAAAAGTAAATTTTCATCAAAAATTAAATTTGTTATATTTTTTCTGACATCTCATATACTCATTTTTTTTAATATTAACAGTTTAAATTTTCTTTTAAAGTTATAAAATAATATATCCAACTAGATAAAAAATAAAAATTATAGACATATACTATATGAAGAATTCTACATTTCATTAGCCTATATCATTTTCAAATTCAAAATATAAAAATTAGTTTAAGGTAGCTAAAGTTGAAAAACTATATTTTTGTTAGTGATTTACTTTTAAATGTGTGTCATAGTTCTAAATATTCACCCTCTTCTAACTCTGCCTATATATTAATAAAATTTAAAAGCATTGATAATGGATATTACATTAAATTATACAAAAGGAATTGTTAATCAATGTTAAATTTTCTTAACTTAAACATTTAGAGGAGAAACATTCAGTTTTGTCTCCTTATATTAATTATTCCCATCTTGAGAATTTGTCTAATATTTTCCTCTAAAAATTTATAGTATTTCTTGGTAACAAATTACCATATCATATACACATATCAAAATTATTGAGAAAATCAAGAGAAGTAGTTACAATAATAAATTGGATGAATGCATTCTTGTTGGCATACCAAGCATTCACTATATTCATTTAAAGATAATCTTTACTATAGTCTGAGGCATCCTTTGAATTTGTAAGATTCTCTAAACACCTTACATGAAAAAGAAACCCCAAACCAACATAACTATCACTTTTATATACAAGCTTATAGTACAATTTTTGGATTTATTAGTGTGTCATTGATGTCATACAAAATAAAAGCCAGAGTTAGAACTGATCTTTTTTTTTTATCATGTGTCAATAAACATGTACATACATGATTGGATATTTGATATATAATTTTTAATGGGTAAGTTACAATCCAAGTAGTAGGTACCTAAGTTTGGTATTTTTATTGATTCTCATGATGCCTATATGGTCAATTTGCTTACTAAATTTTTCAAGTTCCATTATACCACGTGCTAAATTTTGTATTATTTATACATCACTTGTAACATCCTTCTCCTTAAGAATTGCATTTCTATAATTTTTCTACAGTAAAAATAAGTGTTATCTTCTCTATCTATTATTATATCCATGCTACTTGTTCTACCATTTTCCACCACACAAATTCCTAGCAAAAAACATGTCTCACTTTCTCTTGTCTACAAGCCTAAATTCTCTTTTATTTGTATGCCTCATAGAAGGTTTCATTTGCTTGTAATCCTCCAATTTTGCAATCTTTGGTGGGTTTATTTTTTTGATCCTATCATGTTGTGTGTAGTGTAGTCAATAAAGATAATAACCATGGCCCTAATCAACACTCAAAAATAAGTGAAGAAATTACTAAGAAATAGATTCATAATGTAATAGAAATGTAGAGAATAAAGGATATGAAATCCTTTTATTCACAACTCACACTTTTACTACTAGTAAATGATAATATAGAATATGTAATTTTCATATTTCTTATATTTTCAAGATAATAAATCTTATAAATAACCCTTAAACTTTCAATATTTATAACATGTTAGGGAGAAGGATCTATTTTAAAGAGAATAGGGATGAAATTTAATGTTGAGAGTTATTCCACATCATGTGATATTAATTTTTCTTTTCAATTAATAATAGATAATATAACACTTTCCAAGACACCATAATATATCTCTAGAGTTTAATTTGTGATTTTTTTATTTGTGACTAATGAAACTCTCCTATCCTCTCAAGTAATTATCCTAGATACAACTTCTTTTGAACCGTATGTAATACCATTTTTATTCATTTTATAAATATAAAAAAATGGCTTCTAATTAATTTGGGGATTCTCATGTGTGTAAACTAGAGAATGACCAATTGTTATCCCTTGCTAATGACTAGCTCAAAGAGAGTAAGTTAGTATTTTTTTATAATCTACCTATTAGGAAACTAATAATACTAGTGCATCAATAGAAATATCTTGATTATTTTCTAGAAAAAAATAATATATCTTTATCCCTCAAGGATAGTACTCTTTGGTTCCTTGATTATTTTTAGTTGTTTTTTATTGAAAAATAATATGGAAGATGAGGTGACTTGAGCTTACTTGAATTCTTTAGTAACATGGAACTCTAGTCCAAATAAGATTTGTGTCTTCTTTATGTTAAAGCTTATCCATCACTTTTTAATAAAGAAACATTAAATCCAAATTCGGGCTTAATTATGTATCTTGCAAAGGAGGTAATGATGAAATTTAACTTGAAAAAAGAAAGCTCAAGAATTTACATATCCTTAAAACCCAAAATTCCTAAATCAAGAAAAATGCATTGATCATTCTATTATGCCAATGAAATAATTTTTTTTTAACACTTATTATTCTAAATGACATTCGATAATTCAAAATGATGAACAAAATTTTCAAATCTTTAACTTCCCTTATACCTATTTGAATGTGCAATGTTTTTATTAAAATAAGAAATGGAGCCACATTATAAAGCAACAAATTCTATCTAAAACATAATATTAAATGATGAAATCTCTGTCATAAACCATAAGAACTCTATTTTTTTTTTGGCAACTTTAAACAATAATATACTATTCTAGCATCCCATGATTTTCTTTTCTTTTCTGGCATCCCATGATGCATAGACATGTTATAATAGGACGAAATAGATATTAAGAATACATTTTGTAGGGAGAATGGCTAGTGATGTATCAATTAACTTTATAAAACATAATTTGTAGGAAATTATTGATCTTGGATAAACTTTTTAAACCATTCAACTTCAAACACACATATATGATTTCTGACATAGATTCCTGTTTGACACACATGTGCTTACTTACACATGATTACTTTTCAAAGAGCTAGTCTATTTTATTCTATCCGACAAAAAGCTTTGTCAAATAAGGAAGAAAACACCGAATTCCTTTTTTGACACATGATTACGTTTGGGAACTGTAAATGTCCGAACGTGGGGCGGTGTCATAGGCGCGTTTAATTTTGTAATTCGTTGCCGCCAAGTACGGAGTCGGAGGAGGCACCAGCAAAATGCTGTTGATCGCCCACTTTGTGTATCCGTCCATCTTGTTCTGCGTGTTGAGAAGGATCAGCCGCCTGTAGAACTGAACCGGGGGAAGCTCTTTGTGTCCTTTCAGAGCCACGAATTTCTGAGCCAGCGCTTTGCTGTAGGCGTAGTCGTTCCACATTGGGCTTGTGGGAGATGGCGCGGT
This sequence comes from Sequoia sempervirens, assembly GCA_007258455.2. Lineage (NCBI taxonomy): Eukaryota > Viridiplantae > Streptophyta > Pinopsida > Cupressales > Cupressaceae > Sequoia > Sequoia sempervirens. The sequence goes on along the minus strand of VDFB02380858.1, from coordinate 31,834 downwards.
GGGGAGGCTCGTTGAGGGATTGTGAAGATAGTTTAGGACGGCCAGTCCAGTGGGCGTCTGTGGTTGTCTGCCTCGCACGTTCACACCCGCCCAATAGTTTTGAGAAGGGTCTTGGTTCGCCGTTATCAGAACGGAATATGACTCGCTAGAGTATATGTCCAAGTTGTCCACCTCAACAGGTTGCACATAATGCCCGTCTGCCTCCACAACCGTCATCTTGTGTCCCTGTTAAAAAACCAAATGTGAGAAACATGGAAGTGCTCGAGGATCCGCACTTGAGTGGCAATAAATCTTACGAGCAAACAAACGGATGCATTTTAACCTGACCGACCTGGATCACAAAGTTGAGGACCGAAAGAGACGCCACACTTGCAATACGGAGGCGGTATGTGTTCCCAGGTTGAACCGGCAAGACATAAGGCGTGCACTGCGTGTTTGTAGCGTTGCGCGACTTGCTGGTTGCTGAACAGTTGTATTGCCCTCCGCCATCTATAAGCACTGACTGATAAGAAGTAGCACACCAAAAAAACAAACATCATTAGATTCAAAAGATTGTTAAGCGCCAGTTTAAATGTTATGTATGTTTGATTTTATTGCCATTTGACTATTATAACGCGCAGGAAAAAAGTATCAATCCTTATCAAGTCTGCTAAATGGAATGTCCATGATATACCTGAGGCTCCCCAACCCAGACAAAGGGATTGGAAGACAGGCCCACCGGCTGTTCGATAGTGCTCTTGTGCCACCAGTCGTTTAACACGATGCTCAGTTCACCATGGTATGTGAAGGGTTCTTTGCCCGCGGCATCCACTATCAGCGACCCATAAAACCCTGCTGACCTCTGTAGGCCATAATGACCGTGGAAGAAGTATGTCCCCGGCTGCATTTCACATATTCATAATCAATATTATAATTAAGTGAAGTACACATTTCACATTGAAAGAGACCTCAACTTACTCTGTCCACAAGGAATTTATACATGTACGTCTCGCCTGAATAGATTGCGCAATGCGACATGGAAGCTGTCCCGTCATCCCAGGGAGTACCGATCTGCAATGCAAAACACCAAGAGAGTTATTTCTGCAGTAGACGAATCTGGTCCCCATGAAATAACCAAAATATTGTAATCACAAGCATTACAATCGGTATTATAGTTTATGGATAACATCTCATTACATATACCACTACATACATTATAGTTTATCGATAAAAAAAATACTATATGTAACAGTTTGATGAATTTGTATTCTTGAAAGAAATATCACACGTTCAAATTCTATAAGAATAATAGAGTTAAATGCCTTCTACATATTAGAAGAATAATACAGTTAGATGACTTCTACAAATTAGAAATACTGGACAATCTATATATCATCTGTAGACCAAAAACATTACCAAATTACAAATAAATAGATCCATTATTATATTTAATCTGCTGTAGGTGCACTTTCTGCCCTACAAACAATTGTGACATTTAAACTGGGCGCAAAATGAGAAGAGAAACCGATCATTTACCTGGCGAATGCCATGCCAGTGAATGACAACGTTTTCAGTGGGCATCAAGTTTTCTAACTCGACAACAACGGTGTCCCCCTCTCTTGCTCTGATTGTCGGCCCCGGGTATTGTCCATTTATAGAGATGATATTCACCTGCACGCAGTCAGGAGCCCATGTCTGGTAGTTTAGTTTCCATCTGTGAGAATGCACCTTCGCTTCAGCAGCAAAAGATAACAGTGCGAACAACAACAACGAGAGACAGAGAACACGCGACTCACAAACTACAGAAGCTCTGCCAGCCATTGAAGGGAGTCGAGCTGACCAAAATCTAAAACCGCATAGATCGAGCTACACAATTCCTCTCTGCGAGTAGCCCCATTTTATAGTCATTTTGGCAGTGGGAATCCAATGTAGCCCTAGAAAAACTTTACCCTCTCTAACAGCGTTTTTCAGGTTGGCTAATCTCCTCTCCCATTTAATTATTGGAAACGCTGTACGGAGGATAAGCCAGACAAAAAAATTCTAGAGTTGAGGTCTGAATGGGAACATTTTATTTTTCGACTTTTCGGCAACTTGACTAATGATTCTGCCTCTTAAGAGCCGTATATTATATTAGCAAATATCATGTTCATTTGCAGTTACAATATCACTCGTACTCTATTTTAACATTTCAAATTTTATTTGAATAAATACATATTATTATAGCAAATATATCATGTGCACATGTACCTACAAGACTTATTTAAATTTGATTCGAATATAGTATATTATTATAGCAAATATACCACAAATATACCATGTGCATATATACTTACATATACTTACAAGAATATACCATGTGCATATATACTTACAAGACTTATTTAAATTTGATTTGAATATAGTATATTATTATAGCAAATATATCATGTGCACTTGTATTTACAAGACTTATTTGTATTATAGCATAATGTAAAGCTATTTAATTCTCATGGTTAAATATATTTGCACTATGTGAAATGGACAAGGTATGTGACATGGAAATATCTTGATGACTTATAAAACTTAAAATATAATAAATGAAGTCGAATAGTGAAGAAATGGAACCCAGGTTTATTAAGTTATTATCGCAAAATTATCATGTTTGAAGGCATAAAAGTCACTGAAACTCAATATTTCAAAGTTAATTTGAGTATAGATTCTAACACTTGAGATTCCCATTGCTAAAGTGACCATGTAATGCGGCTACACATAGAAAGAAAAGTGTATAGCTTGATTATGTGGTTTTAGATTATGGTCTTAGCACTCATGTAGACTACTTGAAATGGTTGTCCAAGCTTTTGTAGTCTATAAGCCAAGTTTTTTTTGTGTGTTATTGTTGTTACTATCATCTGCCACCTTATAAAATCCACCATCCACAAGTTCCCATGCATCATTAGAAATGGTTTCTTGCTCCTACATAAAATCTATTTAGGTCAATGCAAAGAAATAGTAAATTTGAGCAAAGGCCATTTTTCCCTAATCAAGAGGAAGCTACCTATGCTCTACCTATGCTATTGAGAAGATATGGAGTGGTGTATTAGTGTAGACAACCACTTATATCAGCTAGAAGATTGATGGGGAGAGAGTCTACTTAGAATATATCTTGTATGTTGTGGTTGGTTGGTATGGTGGTGAGTAGGCATGAAAAAATTAAATATCTTGGAGAGTAAAAGTTCAAAGTTATGTCTCACTTTTATAAAAGAAATGGCTAACACCATTCTAATTTTTAATTTGAATAAGTAGAAATTGGCATAATTTTGAATTTTGAAATGATATAAACAATTGACATAAAAAATTTAGTGTATTTTAGATTTATATTTTTCTAAAATTAAAAAAATTATTTGAATGTAGCTTTTTGTGAAATTGAAACTATAATCTTGTTACTAGTAAAATGTTGAAAAATGACATTAAGTGGGAGATCACCTTTTATATAATATTTTTTTTGTATGTATAACTTAAAACCTTAGCATACAGATTTTTATTTCATTTTTATAAATATTTTAAAATAAATCTTTAAGTTGTATATACTTAAAATACAATTATTTTGATGGGATGAAGCTTTATGTCTTGATTTTTTATTTAAAATAAAAATGTATATTATCTCAACACGAGCCTTTCTTCTATTACATCATATTTTAAAAATTATTTTAATAAACTTTAATATTTTTTGAGAAGACAATCAATTATAGTTGGTCCTAATAACCTAATTGTATTACAAAAATAAAATAAATATAAAGATAAATTAACATATTTTAAAAAAATTAAACTCGTAGATCTACAAAAGCACACTTTCAATTTTTTTAAATATTATTAATGTGAATATGATTTGTGAGAATATCACATTTTTTAAATAATTTTACTTTTAAAAAATTGACCTAAAAGTGACACTATGTATGCATTTAGTGGATATTTTTAGTTGATTTTTTTGGACCATATCTAATTAATCTTTCTAGAACATATATTTGATTAAAATAAATTTCGATCAGAAATGCTTAAATTCAATTATCTTGATAAGTTGGTCTAAAGTGGAACACAATATAAAGCATTCACCCTAGATCGATAGAAGATCTTGCATGGGTTCATGAAGGTGGTACCATGGCCACCATGCAAGGAACATTTTTCTAGTGATCAAGAAATGTTTGGAGGTGTTGAAGGTCTAGTAACACCTCAGTGTCTTGAACTTGAATCTAAAAGAGAACATTGGAGATAACCAATGAGTTGGAATGTGTAACGCCCCGCCGTGCAAACCCCAAAGGACATTAACACAATAATTACAGCCCAATTTTTTATTTTTTATTTTTAAAAAATACACATAACATACATGTAATACACATCAAGTCATATCACGAATTTCAATTAAATAGATTCATTAACACATACATCCCTTGGGGTACACGAAGAGTCATTACGCGACTTAGATCCATACAACATCAATAAAGAATAAAATCCAAAGATATAATCATTAACAATAACAAATATAACACATACATGAAAAATTCATTGATAAGAAGCCATCTGCACATAAATACAACATATGCATGATTACATAACACATTGAATAACAACTACCATGGTCAATATCCACACCAAGTTTAACATTTCATTACAGTACAACGTTTAAGAAGTACAATGATACAAGAGTGTTCCAAATATGAATGGAAACCATACACAAGATACCATGATACAAATAATTAGAGAAATACAAGTATCAAAACTGGCTCCAAGACAGATACAACTCTGGAGTCGCTGCAATAGCACCAATCCGCACCTCTCGATCCTCGACTGGGGACCCAATGGGGTGCATAACACGTTCCACCCGACCATGTGAGTCCGAAGACCCACCCCCCATGCTAGGAGCTAACAAGAAAGAGACCTCAACCAAGAACATCCAACAGGGAACCACAAAACTCAACGTCATACAAAAGTATCATAACACTCAGGAATTACAATGACATAATCAACCACATCCAAGAGTCATAAATCTCATCACATAAATCAAATCAATAACCAGCCAACAAATAACCAAAGGATGATCATTAACCGACACAATAACATCATATCATAGTACCATAAGAGTACAAGGTCGAGACCCAATTTATCAACAAGATTACACAAGACCAAAGAATACACCGAAGATCAAAATAGGGTAAAACCATAAATCAATTTAAAACAACTATGATCCATCAATTCAAGACAAAGACCCACTTCCAGAGGATTTCCAAAGAAACAACATAAGAAGGAGTGTTAGAGGAGAGTGTCATCGCATGGCTTAACATGGATTATCTAGGCTACCACTAACGCAAGGTGCCGCCTCCGTCTACTGACGAATTATCCAGGCAACTCGAGCGCTAGGAGCCGCCTCCATCTATGGTTATCCAGGCTTCCTATCTCAAGGTACCGCTCCATAGGGTTGCTCATGCGGAACCGTTAACCTTTCATGAAGACAAGGCAACAATCTTGCCAACCATGGCCTTCTCAATCCCCTTTAGTCTGTGGTAGCACTCAAAGGCGGATGAGGCATCAATTATCTTTTTAATGTGATTCTACCCACCCCCTAATTAATTATTTAAATTATCACTTTTTAATTTCACTCTAACGAGGGCTATCCTGGCGCCCCTTTGTGCGCCGACCACCCACTTAGAGCCACTCCCACTCTAGACACTCAAAACATAAAAACCAAATCCAAGGGTTGTACAACATAACAAGTACATTAGATCACAACAGAGAAGCATGCAAGGCATTACCCATCTTGCCATAAATACATAATCAAAATCTCAACGATTCATGTACAACCCTTTCAAAAACATGAAACCAAAACACTTGCCACAACAAGGGCACATAAAAGGAGGAACATTAACCAATAGTAAAATAAACCTCTGGAAGATTCTCATAAAGTTACACTAGGGTTTCCCCATCAAAGAACTGACAGCAATAATTGCAAGTCCTCAAAGAACTATTCCCAATATAAATATAATGAGCAAATACACCAAAATAAGATCAACAACTCCACTCAACAACACCAACAACTTCGATACGAACTAAATCGGGAATCCAAGGGAAACCTCTATTTTCTCCTCTCGGAATACCCATAACTCAAGAACTTTTCAATTTGACTCATTAACAACTCAAGCAGAACTGTCAATCATGACAAAGATAACCTTAACCAAATTGCCACTTAGGTAGAGAGCAAAAGAAAACATATAGAAATGTAAGTTAAATGAGAGAAAGTCCCTAACTCAAAATCAGCTCACGAAAAGTCACATTGAAAGGACCTATCGAGACAATACATAAAACCACTAATTCAAATATAATATATCCATTCATTCAATAAGAAGTAACTTGAAACCATCTAAAAATAACATTATTCTAACGATCAAACATTTTCATCATTTAAGGATATCACAATATTGCAAAGTGAAGATATAATCTGATGTTATAAGCCACAAGACACTAATTCTCAAGCATACTCTTCCAAACACAAATTAAAACAATCATGAACAATAATACGGGTTCCCATTTTACATACATAATTACATACAAGGACCATTAGACACATCAACCTTGAAGAACACTATCTTAAAACACTTACAATTAACAGGCCATCGAGATATCTCCATAAATAACCCACAAATCACACCCATCTTAAAACAATTACATAACACTTAAACCAATAAACAAAACACTTTGTTTAAAACAACAATCACTCACACCTTATAACCATAAAGACATTCCTTTAATTTAGGCATTATTTCAACGTTCTTATCACTTACTTTAAGGTATCCACTTAATTTAATTAAAAGAGTATTTACTACAAATAATTATATTTAACATAACTATATCGTTTATAAGATAACCAACTCCATCGACTGTTTAATATGAATCCTAATTATAACTTTAAAATGTAATACTAAGATGACAATTCTATAAATTACAACTTTATTATAATCCTAAGGTGACGATACTAATAAATTATTTCACATAGTAGTTTGATAAATAATTATTATTCACAGACTCATTAGATAACAAAAAAAAGTAAAACCATTTAACATTTAATCAGTATCATTTAAATTAATTAACCTATGAACCTGGGATTTATCCTCACTTAAAAATAACTTTATCATTTAACCTTCAAGTAAAAGAAACTATGAAAATGTAGAATCACTTATCTCCTTTAGTGAACCCTAAAACTTAATTAACCATATAATCGATTTACTTTAACTAAATACATAGTTCATTTATCTACAACAAAATTAAATACCTATTTCAATAATGTTTATTCGGTTAAAATCCTTTGTTAAATAATATTTTACTAAACAACCTAGCGAAATAACCATTTTCACTTTAATTATTTACCCAATTCTTTTATTTTCTAAAGCGAATTCAATACTTCATTTACAAATCAACTATCTAATTAAAATTCTTTATCACCTTTTATTACTTCACTTACCATAAAATAAAATTACACTTTTACTTAACTCACTATCTTACCGAACATTCTAACACTCGATTCATATTTTACTTTTACACCACCATAAAATCATAAACCAATTGCTAATTATGATCCATTTCCTTTTTATGAGAGATGGTTAATAATTTAAATAAAAATGACTTTAAAAATAAATAAATAAATAAAATAAAGTAATCTTGGCTTTAATTTTCATTTTAATAAACATACCCTAAAAACACCATCCAAAACCTTATTTCTAGGCTGCAGTTACGCCAAATTGGAGAAGTGAATGATTCTTATAGCGAGGAGGAGATTGGAGGGGCGAAAAACTTGCTAAAGGTTATATTTGATATACGCAGCAAATACACTGGAAGACATGTATGCAGAATGAGGAAACAGAACGCCTCTAAGAAATGTGATCTCACAAAATATTATGGTTGCAGGAAATGCACAAGAAGGATTTTATTGAAGAAGGTAAAGAAGATTTCAGGCAAATACAATGGATGGATATTAAGTCGCACCCTCTACCTTTGCCGGCGTCCTACTTGCCTACACCAGAATGGGCGCTTTGAAACAAGGCATAGAAATAATGATGGGAGGGCATTATAACAGTTTATGCAGTTTCAATGCTCTGACAGACACGAAAGCAAAGAAAGGTGGGAGAATGGACAAAGCGCATAAATGCTTATAATGACTTTTCTTAAGAAACTATGGGTATATCGATGCATAGATGGTAGTCACGCAGATAAACAAAGAATGAAGAGAAAAATTTATCAAATATTTTGGCTCCAAACTTCTTGGTTATAGACAGAGCAAATCCCACCACTATTACAATGGACGCGGAAACAACGTGAAGGTCAGCAACCGAACTTCACAAAGAAAACAATAAATGCCAAGGTCAAACATTTGCAGAAGAAGATCATCGTAAGGACAAAGATATGGTGAGAGGCCGAGGCCAGACATAGATTCAAAAGAAAATATTTTAGCAAAAGTAAAAACCCTCGACCCAGATTAATCACCCGATTGCAGCATATAGTGAGGTAGATTTGTAAGCTTGCTTGTGTTCAGGGTGCATGACGTTGTGCATAATACCAGATGAGGGCTATGCATGTTTCACACCACAGTAACCCTTATTGCAATACATATATAATTGATCATTTGGCATGCATGGTCGACCTTCATGCCCGCACTGGCTATCTTGGGGACACCCGAATCCTCAATTTCCTCACTTGAACAATCTGCTCATTGACAACATCAGAGAAGACACACGAACCAAGCTTCCTCCAAGTTTGAGAAGGTTACGGTTGCAAAGGCATGAGAAGCCAAAGTCTTGCGGATAACATTTGGGATTGTGATAATAAAATCTGAGGGTTTATTTAATTCTATACACCCTACCATGTTCAAGCGTTGCGGCTGTGATAGGTTGCCAAGTATATCAGAAAGTGAATATTGGAATTTGGAAATATCGCCATCTACTCGAATTATTATTAAATTTTACTCGCTATCCTCACAACAGGAAGGAAGGAGAAAGGTGACGTGCAAATACGGAACTTAAGATGCAGAGAATAACAATAAGATTGAAAAGAAAGTCTTGCAAAATGAAATGAATGAATGACACTGATCTTAGACCAGATTAATCACTAGAATGTCACAATTAGTTAATAACAGACAGAATAAAGAGAAAGGAGTCTGGATAAATCATTCCTACACATCTCTTAAAAGATAAGTGGAGAAACGATACACAAGGTATTTTATATCCACAACAAGAAGGAAACAATAGAAATAAAATCACAAAAAGCATCGTATACAATAAGCATAAGGTTGATATCCATTTCCACCTTTCCAATCTACTAGTTAGCATGTGTAAAATCAAACATACCTGATTGGCTTTCCAAGACAATAGCATTCCTAAGAATTTTCCCTTCTGGTGTTATTCCTAAGATAAATTAACATATTTTTAAAAAATTAAACTCGTAGATCTACAAAAGCACACTTTCAATTTTTTGAAATATTATTAATGTGAATATGATTTGTGAGAATATCACATTTTTTAAATAATTTTACTTTTAAAAAATTGACCTAAAAGTGACACTATGTATGCATTTAGTGGATATTTTTAGTTGATTTTTTTGGACCATATCTAATTAATCTTTCTAGAACATATATTTGATTAAAATAAATTTCGATCAGAAATGCTTAAATTCAATTATCTTGATAAGTTGGTCTAAAGTGGAACACAATATAAAGCATTCACCCTAGATCGATAGAAGATCTTGCATGGGTTCATGAAGGTGGTACCATGGCCACCATGCAAGGAACATTTTTCTAGTGATCAAGAAATGTTTGGAGGTGTTGAAGATCTAGTAACACCTCAGTGTCTTGAACTTGAATCTAAAAGAGAACATTGGAGATAACCAATGAGTTGGAATGAGTAATAAAGTTAATATCCATAGAAGAGTTACAAAAAATAAAATAATTCCTATCTATCCAAATATAGAATTTTTTTTTGAAAGCATGTTAAATTGCTAGTTCTAATAACCCAAAAAATTGACCCCATCTCATAGGTTGACTTTATAAATAATGAATAATCTAGGCCCTAAAGGGAAAAAAATGATTATACCCAATGGTGGGAACCTTGGTGAAAAATGCAATATTATCAAAGCTAGGTTTACTTTTTGGCACCCATTTAATATACAAACTTTATGTACATCAAATGGGTACCAAAAAGTAAACCTAGATATATCAAATACTATACAAACTAGGAAACTTTAGAGTCACTAATGGTGCACTAAACAAGGATAAATTTAAGAAAACCCCTAGGAAAATGTATTAAAACTTGGAAAATCTTGCATTATTATTGAAAATATATTAAATCTATTTTTTTTTTTGAAAATTATTAATTATATTTAAAATTTCTTTTTAATCACTAGAAGTTTGTAGAAAAACTTAGTGAATTATACTTTTATTGAAAGAAATAAAATACTTTTATTGGTGAATTAAACCTATATTCAAACCAATAAAATATTCTTATCGGTAAACTAAACCTATTTCAAACCAATAAATTTTTTTGTGGTGAATTAAAATTGTATTACAAGCAATAAAATATTTTTATTGGTGAACTAAGCTTGTATTCAAGTGAAGAAAATAATTTTTGTGGGTGGATAAAATCTATATTCAAATAATAAAATGTTTTTGTTGGAAAATTAAACATATATTCAAACCAATAAAATATTTTTGTTAGTGAATTAAACTAGTATTCAAACCAATAAAATATTTTTGTGGTAAATTAAATTTGTATGCAAATAAAATCATAGTGTGGGTGACAAAAATAACAAATGCTAAATTATAATGATTACTTAGCAAATTTATAAGTTATGATCAAAAGTGAGTGAATTTTATTGTGGGTTGATATTGATAATGATTAAGGTACAACAAGCCATTTAATTATTGTATCTTTTTAATGCTTCAAATTACTCTTCCTAAAGAAATATGTTAGTCCATATAACATTTACAATGGCTCTCCATGTGTTGATGAACTGTGAATGCAACAATTGACCCACCCTTCAATTTTTCTACCTTCAATTACACACCTTTCCTAATGTTAATTTAATTATTCTTCTAATGAAATTAAATTTCTTATTTATAAATTACAATCATTTTGATCCACTTCTTCGAATAGAACCATAACTCGAGGTATGTTAACCTAATGAAGATCCTTGATTATATTATATAATATCTTTTGCATTAATTTTTTTAACTATTGTCTCACGCTTCACCATAGTGAGATGTAGAACCAAAGTTTTCTATAAATTCAGTTGGCATTACTGATGAAGTTCATCATAATATTGATTAAATCTCTACAAAATTTGATATAGAATTAGATACACTAATTTAACGAACTAGTTCCCGACATCAATAAACCTTGCTAGGAGAAATTAATAACCATTTACTTGGAAAGGTTTTAAGGATACTCATTGGATGGACCAGTGTCTTTACTAGGTTGGTGTTGGGATACAATTTTTGTAGAAGCTATGGATAGATATTGGGTGAACATCGATATTTCTTCATGGTTTGTGGTTTCTTTACTTGACATTAGAGTTTCATGTGATGATGTGTGTTCCCTGGTGAATCTTATGATTCAAGAGGATTATCTAAGGGACCTAGGGGATGTTCTGGCTACTACGTACATTGGAGTAGGAATCCCTATGCTAAGGGATATTCCACACTTCTTAAATGAAGGATCCATTGTAACCAAGAATCCTTTTGTGTAAAATTTCCATAATGTCCCTTTAGTGGAGCATCACCAAATGGCTACCATGGTCTATGATTTTCTCAGTAGTGAACTTTTACAGTATGATTAGGAAGAGAAAGGAGTGAAGGAATTTTGCATAATTTCTATAAATATATGTGAATATTTCCTTTTTCTACTAGAGAGATTCTATAACTTTCATGTGTATATTTTGCAAGCACCTTTATACATACTACCACTTTGATAATGTAGATGTTGACATGTATATTTTGGATCATATTTTGAGTAAAATCATGCATGAATTTTTTCCTTAACAATTTTTGAAGTTTGAGTTTGATGGATAATGACCAATTTAATTTAAAGCTACACCTAAAATAACCTACTAATGTACACATATTTATCAGAAATTAAATTATGATGACTAATGCCCAAAATTTCAAGCAAAATTTTTCTTAATTTTAAATAGTATTTTAGTATAGTTAATAGTTCTCAACCTAGAAAATCATCTTTATATTTTGAAATGTATGCAATGGTTTTGAAATTATGATATTTATTACAAGGGTATGTGCAGGATCATGATGGGCCAAAAAGTGGCAATATGATGGGTATGTGGCTGACGACTATTTTTTAACCCAAAATTGATGAAACCAAAAGGGTTTTTAAAGGAGATTCTGAGCTTTCCAATGATACTTTGAATTTAATAAGTAATTATTATTCATTTTCTATTCAAATTATGACTAAAGTCTTGATTGATAGGCTGATTGAATAAAATCTATAGCTTTCAAACGGTATCACATTTTTTGAATCCAAAGCATGTGTCACATTCTATGCTTTGAATACTATAGGATGAAAAAAAGAAAAAATGAATTTCTGAAGTTTTGACCAAATTAAGGTGGTCAGACATACGAGTTTTTATATGTTTTAAAAAGTTATAATAAAAATTCATAATTAATTATTTACATGGAAAAAATTACAAAAAAATATCCACCACATTAGGGCATGAGTCATCTACTTATATCTAAAATATTATAAAAAAATATTATCATTTTACTGTGGTTAGGGTGGTCAGACAGACACCTACTTCTTATTTTTTCCTTGAAATGGGTACCATGCATTGAAATTTCAAATTTTCACCAAATAGATTTTTTTGTTTTTTAAAAAAACCTAGTATTTTAGAAACTATATTCAATTTTATACAGATTCTATTGTTACATATTTTTGAAATAATATAGATAACTTATTCAAATTTTAATGTCAAATTGCCTAAATCTGATTTTTCTGAATTTTTTGCCACTTAAGGGCCTATTTTTTCTATGATGATCCTGCACATACCCACAATAATCATCTACTAGCAACAAAAATATTTCACTATTTGATGAATATTTGATGGATGACTGTAGTTACATTCTAGAATGAAATATTTTTGTAGTGTAGAAAAAAATGCACCTTTCCCTTACTTGATTTGGGAATAATTAATGATAAATTGGACCTAATATTGCCTTGATTTAGTGTTGTAATGTGGATAACACATTCACATCAGGTCTTGGGCCCTTGTGAACTAATGAAATTTAATTGTTCCTTGCTAAAGTGTTGTGAAGTGTTGTAACACACTTTCACACTTTTCTAGGGTATAATCAATTAACTGAGCATAATAAATATAATGTTAATCATAATCAACCTTAATCTTTCCTTATTTGGAGTGTTGTAAATTTTTGTAACACACTTTCACATTCCTCTAGGCTTTTCATTAATAATTCAACTTTCTTATGCTTTAATTGGCCCTATTTTGCATCCACAAGCCTCATTTATTGCATCTTTTTGAGGATAATCTTGATACCAATCAGTAACCAATCATAATTTAGGTGTTTCTAGCTTGTATGGCCAAGATTTAGTGATCTAGGACTCATTCACCACCTGTGGAAAATGAGTCCCACCTAAATTTTTTTGGTCCCAAACATGTTTTTACACCTTTCTAAGAACTTTTGATTTTTTGTCCCATACATTATGCCAGATAGGACTCATTCACCACTTGTGTAAAATGAGTCTCATGTGACAAAAATTCAAATTTAATTCAAATTTATGGTGGGATTTTATTCTCCTAGATCTAATGTTGGATTGTAGTGTTGTAATTTTAGGAATTCTTGCATAATTAAATATAAATACAAGGTTCTTTCATTCATTTTCACCTAAGACTTTTGTGAGAGCATTACTAATAGAAAATTAAGTTCACAAGAGCATTCAAAGGAAAAATTATTCATCAATTGTTGAAACAACTCAAGATCCATCATCATGGCAAGTTTCTAATTACATTATTTCTTGTTTCATGATTCATTATCTTATTTCATCATTTGGTTTAATTACGTACAAGGGGTTTGACCAAGGAAAACCCCTATTACCTAACAATGAACAAGTTTTCCACTCTTTAATGTGTGATTGTAGGTTTGTAGATTGAAGTAAAGTGGATTTGAAGCCTTGGAAGGCACCAAAATGAAAAAGTTGCAAATATTGTCATGAAAAGTTGTCAAGAATCACAGAAACTCAGATCTATAGAAAATATCCATCCAATTCACATGAAATTAGTGGGAAAGTTCTTATTTTATCCATCATCAGAGGCTTTCAAAGTTTTAGTTTAAGATTCTGCTCCTAGGACACTTTGCAATAAAACAAGATTGATCCCCCAGTTGTAGCGAATGAGCCCCACTATGTGAATTTTTTTAGAGATCTTTGTAGATTTGGATACCCATTTGGCTAAAACTTAATCCTGTGCAAAGACCCAGATATGGGACTAATTTTCCCAGAATGGTGAATGAGTCCCACCAAGCCTAAAAAGTAGCAATTTCAATATTTTAGAGCTCCATTCCATCTCTCTTCAGATTCTAGGTGCACACTTTCAGTTTTGCAAATTTTGTTTTGTTTCATGGTCATTTCTAGGTCATGTAGCATTAGTTTGCATATCACGCTATGTTTTCCAATACATTATCTTTTCCAAGTTTACACTTGGTGGTGAACCCCTCATTAGACATTATCCAATCCCTAAAACCTTCCCTTTGTCATATTTCAATCTCCTTTGCATTGAAATCTCAAGGGTGTGTTCTTGAGTGAAGTGTTGAAAAGTGGTCTTTGGTCTTTCTCCTTTTAGGTCTAAAACCCTAGAAGCAAAAGAAAGCACTAACCCAAACCATATTTTTTTCTTCATTTCATTTTGGTGAACTTGCATTTACAATACCTTCTTTTCAGATTTGGAGTCCATCATCATCCTATATCTAGCTTTTATTAAATTCGCATTATGGTTTGCATTAGTTAATTGGCATCTAGGGTTTCTAAATTTTTTCATTAGTGAAATTATATATATATAGGTTTCTTTTTTGCATCTCAAATCATTGAAAATCATCTAAAAAATACAGTTTCATTTAACTTACAAATCATACAAACTAAAAAGCATAAAAATCAATTAATTTTTGTTGAAAATTAAAAAAAAACCCTACTAGGACTTATTTGCCACCTTGGGTGAATCAGTCCCTGTACACATCTGAAACTTTCTTTTACAACATTGTAAACCCTTTTTTTAAGATTTTGTTTGCATCCATTGGTTATCTATTTTAGTGGGTTAACTTTCTATTTCATGCATTTTACAAAATCTAGCTTAAATTGGTCCATTTCATGCATTGCTTAATTTCAAATTTGCATTCACAACTTTTCATTTTCAGATCATTTCATAGTGTAATTAGCAAATTACCTTGTTTGAAATCTAAAAATTATACTTCATCCTAGGTATTTACATTGTATTTTAAGTTTGCATAGCTTCTATTACATTTAAATCATTAGAAATAGTATTATTTACATTCATAGCAATTATGGCTAGCATTAGATTTTGCAATTTTCATTTTCACCATTAGTTCCTAGTCCACTTAGATCAAATTCATTAGAAAATGAAAACAAAAAACATCAAAAGAAACAATTCAAAAAATGCTTAAATTTAGAAAAAATCATATCATCCAAGGTCTTTAGTAGTGATGACTTAGACATGTTAGATGATTCCCTTAAGGACTTCCTCTCACTAGGATCATCCACTAAAGGTTTGATACAAGAGGATGGAAGCATTGACAATCATGGAAATCATAATTTCTCTTCTCCTGACACCTCTCCTATTAGTGAAAAAGGTATCTCGGTGATAGGAGACACAATCATTGACAATCATGAAAGTCTTATTTTTTTTCCCCCTTGGAAAGAAACTATGACGCACAAAACTGAGATCGTGGCCACTACTCCCAACACCTCCCCTACTTGTGAAAATGCTTTAGTGAATAAGGATACAATCATGAATTATCATGAAAAACACATTTTTGTAGAGGATATGTTGATATTTGAGAGCTATGACAATCCTACTTATCCTACTCAAGAAGGCATCATAGGACATGGGAATGTCAATATAGATAGTCATGACAATCACACCTTTCCTTCTCCTAATATCTTATCTAGAATTGAAGAAGATAGTTTAGTGTTAGAAGATATCCTTATTGAGACTCATGACAATCTTATTCATCCCTTTCTTGATGTCGAGGTACCATTTGGGAGGACCTATTTGAACAAAAAATTCAAATCATTGGTAATTATGAAACTTATAGTTGCTCTTGTCTTGATGCCTCCTTTGTGAGTGATAAAGCTACTTCAAAAAACTAATCTTGAAGTGTGATGAACCTATTGTTTGTCACTTTCCTAAAATCTCTCCTACTAGGGAAGATATTATGGAACAAGAGAATGAGATGTTAGAAATAAAGGATGACATTATGGACAAAAATAAAATTTCCCCCTATCCTAATATCTCTCCTATTGTTAAAGAAGATATTATGGTGTTACAAGATGAGAATCATGAGGAAAAAATTATTGAATAAGGAAACACCATCATTGCCAAGAAAGAAAATCAAACTATGGATCATTCCCTTAGTTGAAAAGAAGTCAATATTGAAGAACCAAAAACTGAATTTCATGAACATCTAGTTTTTATTTCTCCTAGAAACTTTCCTAATAGGGAAGGTATCATGGTGCAAGCAAACATCAACACTATTGTGTGCAAACCAAAAATCAACCTCACTTTGAAGCATCCTGAATTTCTTGATATGGATCAAGCCTTAACGCACATGTTAGGAGTTTATGACAAGTCACCTTATACTCCTCAAAACAAAAGGGTTATATGTGCTATGATCAGTACCAAGAAAAAATATATAGAAAGACAAAAGCAAATTGAAGAAGCCAAAAAGTTATTGGAAGATGCTACAGAAACCTTTGATTTCATATCTATATCCATGGGAGAATATAAGCTCATAACAAAGGAGTCGAAAAAGAGAAAAGAGAAACTAGTAATAGCAATACAAAATTCAAAAGCATCCACTTCAACCACCTTAAAAGCAAAGACAACATCCAAGACAAACTTTGAGGAAATTGAACAACCACCAAATCCAACAAAAGTGACAAAACTATTTGGAAGACATTTTGAACTTATGAAGCAATTTGGGAAAGGATGTGATGCTATAAAATAATGTATCCATGTCCCTATAATGCCTAAACCACAAGAAATAACTAATGATCTTGGTTATTGTCCCTCAAAACAAAATCCTTCATTCAATCTCAACACCATCACAAAATATTCTTCCAAGACAACTTTAACTTTGGTACATCCTAAGCTAATAGATATATCATTACATATGTATCAAGCAAAAACTTTGTTTATTAATCATAATAAATAACATTAGTTGTTGCTCCTTGCCATGCAATAGTTGAAGGATCATAGCATAGTCACCATTGCATGTCATTCCCTTTTTTCAAGGAGGAACATATCATCATCCATTTTAGGCTCACCCTTACCGTACACTAAGTGGGGGAAAGGGGTTAAGTAGCCTTGTTCTCATATGTCAAAGTTTTTTGTTGTCTCTTTTGGCTAGTTGATCATCTTTCATGTATATCTAAGAGAAAGCTTGGGATATGGATGACATGCCTTAAGTTGGATTGCATGTGACATACTTATTCATGATGTGGCTTCATTTGGAAACATATGACTTGGCATAGGTCTTTACAAGTTGTCTCTCATGCCTTCTTTCATTTATTATTAGCTACTTTAAAGCAATTGCTCACAGTGATTGTGTAGCAACCACTTTACAGTGGGGGCATACATAGATGACATCTTTTCAAAAATTTCATGGCATGATTTTTCTTTTCCCTTGTGATGTGTCCTCTTCTTGGTGGTTTCATTAGGTTTGAATCCATCCAAGAGTGTATGATCTACTGACATGGCATGATGCAAATGAGGCATCCCATGGGAAATGATTTGACTTGTCCTCTCTTAGAGACATTAGGCACAATTCTCCCTAAGAAGAAGACCTTACATGAACAAAGAAAAATCCCCTTTAACAAAATTTTTACATGACATTCAAAAGAATTTAAAAAAGCATTTTCATTGTGGTGCCTTATCAAAGTTATCAGGAGGATAACTTTGGTATGGTTAGTATTATGGGAAGCCAACACACTAGCATGGCTTTCTCACTAACCACTTTGTTGGGTCAACTCACCCCATGGACGACCAAATGTTTTAGGGCCCTAGAGTGAGCGCATATTTTCCACCTCATTTTTATTTCTTTTAGTTCTTGATATTGCATGATTGTGTATATTCTTTAGCTGCAAATCATTCACCTTGTGCATGTCATTTTGTGCTCATGTCGGTTTGATTTGCGATCTTAGATCTTGGGGGCTTGACCACTCCCTTGATCTTTGTCATCCTTTGTCATCTGCATTGGTACAATTTCACTCCTCTTGAATGTCTAATTTAGTGTGAGTTTGAAGCAAGTTCATCCTCTCACTAAAATGGGGGCTAAATATAGTGTAGAAAAAAGTGCACCTTTCCCTTGCTTGATTTGAGAATAATTAATGATAAATTTGACCTAATTTTTCCTTGATTTAGTGTTTTAATGTGGATAACACATTCAAATTAGGTCTTAGGCCCTTGTGAACTAATGGAATTTAATGGTGCCTTGCTAAAGTGTTGTGAAGTGTTGTAACACACTTTCACACTTTTCTAGGGTTTTATAAATTAACTAAGCATAATAAATATAATTTTATTCATAATCAACCTTAATCTTACCTTATTTGGAGTGTTGTAAAGTTTTGTAACACACTTTCACATTCGTCTAGGATTTTCATTAATAATTGGGCTTTCTTATGCTTTAATTGGCCTTATTTTGTATCCACAAGCCTCATTTATTGCATCTTTTCAAGGATAATCCTGACACCAATCAGTAACCAATCATAATTCAGGTGTTTCTAGCTTGTGTGGCCCAGATTTAGTGATCTAGGACTCATTCGCCACTTTTGGAAAATGAGTCCCACATAAATTTTTTGGTCCCAAACCTATTTTTACACCTTTCTAAGCACTTTTGATTTTTGGTCCCATACATTATGCCAGATGGGACTCATTTTCCACTTGTGGCGAATGAGTCCTATGTGACCAAAATTCAAATTTAATTCAAATTTTTGGTGGGATTTTATTCTCCTAGATCTACTGTCAATTTGTAGTATTGTAATTTTAGGAATTCTTCCATAATTAAGTATAAATATGAGGTTATTTCATTCATTTTCACCTAAGATTTTTGTGAGAGCATTCCTAATAGAAAATTGAGTTCACAAGAGCATTCAAGTGTTTTCAAGAGAATTCAAGAGCATTCAAGGGTAGAATTATTCATCAATTGTTGTAGCAATTCAAGATCCATTATCATGGCAAGTTTCTAATTGCATTATTTCATGTTTCATGCTTCATTATCTTATTTCATCATTTGGTTTAATTACCTACAAGGGGTTTGACCAAGGAAAACCCATATTCCCTAACAATCAACTAGTTCTTCCCTCTTTAATGTGTGATTCCAAGTTGTTAGATTGAAGAAAAGTGGATTTGAAGCCTTGAAAAGCACCAAAATGACAAAGTTGCAATCATTGTCAAAGTTGTTAAGACTCGTGCAGAAACACATATATAGGGAAAAATATCCATCTAGCTTGCATGATATCAATGGGAAAGTGCTTATTTTATCCACCATCAGAGGCTTGCAAAGTTTTAGTTCAAGATTATGCTCCTGGGACACTTTGTGACAAAATGAGACTAATCCCCTAGTTTTGGCGAATGAGTCCCATTGTGTGATTTTTGTAGAGATCTTTACAAATTTGGATACTCATTTGGATAAAACTTGATCCTTTGTAGAGACCCATATTTGGGACTGATTCACCCAAAATGGTGAATGAGTCCCACCAGGCCTGAAAAGTAGCAATTTCAAGATTTAAGAGCTCCATTCCATCTCTCTCCAGATTCTAGCTGCACACTTTATGTTTTGTTTCATGGTCATTTCTAGGTCATTTAGCATTAGTTTGCATATCACACTATGTTTTCCAATGCATTGTCTTTTCCAAGTTTACACTTGGTGGTGAACCCCTCATTAGACATTATCCAATCCCTAGAACCTTCCCTTTGTTATATTTCAATCTCCTTTGCATTGAAATCTCAAGGGTTTCTTCTTGAGTGAAGTGTTGAAAAGTGGTCTTTGGTCATTCTCCTTTTAGGTCAAAAACCCTAGAAGTGAAAGAAAGCACCAACCCAACCATATTTTTTCTTGATTTTAGTTTGAAGTGCTCAAATCACAAACTTGAAACTCCTAAATCACCCTAGAGCCATTATATTTATAAAATGTTGATGTTTGACCTCTTATTCACATGTGTTATTAAAACACTTAAGTCATTTTTTGAACTCGACAGAATGGTCCCTACAATATTTTAGTTTTCACATCAATATTCTAGCTTACCATTTTTTTAGTAATAACATTATGTCAGTTGTCACATTAACATGTGTTTCTTGTGGTGAATTAAATACTAAAGTGATGAGTATTAATGTCTTAGTTTTATGTATACTTCACCAACTTGATGTTTTCATATCATTTATAACATGTTTACTTTCTCTCTTCTATATTCACTACAATATTATGGATTATTCAAGGCATTTCATGCTATCCAAATGTTTTTGGTAGAAAGGAAGCATATTATAAAGAAAATTTGGGTAGGATATTCACTAAATTCCTTATGTTCCTCTTTAGGAGACTATTAGAACAATCATGGGTATGGAATGGTTTCAAAACAACCCACAAGCTCTATTTTTTGAGGTAGGTTCTACTTTATTTTCAAATTGTATTGATATTTTTATGGATAAAGAGTTGGTGAAGATGTTGGAAATATGTTATTTTCATCCTTTCATTTACTCTATTTATTCATTGGATTTGGTACTTGAGCATTATAATTTTAAATTTGGGTTATCCCTTATTAGTTGAATCTTTCCCAAAGTTGAACTGGTTTCTTCTCTAATGCAAATTCTTGCCCTAATTATTATGAGGTATGGTATGGTCTATGATACAAAAAATAAATCTTTGTTAATTCTAGAGTTTTGGAGGAAGTATTTAGGCAATGCCCTTTTCAAATCCACTTTTATTTTGTTCAATTAATTTCACCTCTTACTCAAACAACTGGCTAAGGGCCTTCATGGACCATCATGATCCTCCACAACTAGTCTCCTATGCTAATGTTAGATTGTGTGGAAGTTATTAATGAAATTTTGTAATTCAAAATTTTCACTTATTTTTATTTTTAATATATCTACAATGGCTTTGCCACCTTGAGAATTTAAAAAAATATTATGAAGCCTTGGTTTAAAATTTAAGAATTGATTTTTAATATATATATTAGTCTTAATTGTCAAGAATATATACTTAAAAATTTGAAATATTTTTAAAAATAGTATACACAAACTATTAAGGTAAAAAATGAATTATATTTTGTTTAGAAGCCTAAAGGGAAATTAGCCGAAAATGAAACTATTTCACACTAGGTTTAGCTTCCCCCTATTTCCTTGGACCTAATTATGTATTTAATCTACCTGTTCTATAAATATCTTCAAATTTGAAAGAAGGAATTAAAAATAAACATTTAATATTTAATACTAATGTTTAAGGCCCTGAATAGGACAAGTTTAGATTAGGGTACCTATTGGCAAGAAGATTCATGGGGAAGTACAATCTAGAGATCTATAACCTAGGATCTCCCATGTAGATAGTTTATACCCTAGAGAATATAGTAAGAGAAAAAAGTATTTGTCGTAAGGTATTCAAAAGAATCTATAAAGCTTACTATAATAAAAAAAGATTAATGATTGTATTCATTCACCATAGATATATAGACAACTCCTTATACCTCCTTATATTATATCATCAATGTGTACTAAAGAAAAGTATTAGTCACTCACTACTCATATATATTCCTTATACATGTAGTTGTCTCTCTATATCTATCTACATATCTATATCTTCCACATATTATTTGCATTGCATATATGTGTGTGTTCTTGTAAAGGGACATGTCTCATAATTAAAACTATTTTTTTTTCTAGCCTCCATAGATATTTTACAGTATCCTATGGTAAGATCCACTTTGGACCTTGACCTACTAACATCATCCCCCCTTTTAAAATGATGTCATGTCCCCAATACATGATGCCCAGTTATGCAGGAGTTCCTTGTATTATACCTTGAACTTCATGATGGTTGTAGCCCAATGTGTCTATACTGGTAGAAATATACCAATTACTCCTTGGATGTGAGCTATTGTGAGATCTACCTCCTAGAGATCAATTGGAATTTTTTTTTTTTTCATCTTCTTTGCTTCCTTCAAAAATGTTTCGAGAATTCTCAAATGAATACTGTCTGTCTCCCTTAATTGTTTTATTTTTTATTTCACCTATTCACGCTGAGTATTGAGTTGTTGTAGCTAATTGCACCATGGATAGTATCAACTTGATCCCTTACGACTCCAAATGGGTCTTGAAGAGGGTCATACATCACTTGTGTTATCTGATCTTTTATCTAAAGTATATGGATGTGGAGACCTTTCTTATGTTGGGCCATTGTAGATAGAACTGATATAGTATCCCTACCTCTTGGATATCATATCCTAGTTGTTTTATGTATGCTTCTAGTTAGGAGTGTGTAGTTGTGCATTGTTTTGTGTACTACTATGTTCTCTTCTTGGGAATCCTTTCTAATGGTGACCTTGGCAGAGGTTAAATCCCCTTGCATATTATCTACCAATTTTTTGAGCTACTGAGGTAGTGGGAGTGAAGTGACTTGTGGTAGATGTGGGATACCATTTTGTAGTGTTTGTACTGTGCATCTTCTACTTACGCAACATTATGTACATACTCGCTCAAAAACTCTTCTCTAGCAGTGCTATAGAGTAGGTCCACTAATCGAATCTCATGCAATAGTGAAATACTTGAGAGAATTACCTGTTGTCCCACCAATAGTGTTTGTAGCAACATTTATTATGGTATCGGTTGTAGTTGTTGCTATGCAAGGAAATCCTTGATGGCTTTTCTTGTAGAAGTGGATGTCGATTTTTTGTAATTGGAAGTATCTACACTCTTGTCAGATTCCTCTCCTCTCAAGTTATTCTTAGGAAGACTTTCCTTATGTGGATTAGTCTCAAAGGGATTGATTTTAGGGGGATTCTCCCCTTGTTCCCTTATATTTTGGACCATCTCCTCAGATAGCTTTTGTAGTAATGGAAAAAGTAGCCTTTTCCCTTGCTTGGTTTGATAATTGACAATAAAACTAAATTAATGGTGTCTTGGAATAGTGTTGTAATGTGTTGTACAAATTCACATAATTATAGACCCTCCATTTCATTAAAACATGCTCTAATTAATCCTTTGTAAAGGAGTTGTTAAGTGTTGTAACACACTTTTACACTTTTCTAGGATTTATTTACTTAATTAAGCTTAATGGCCCCCTTATTAATAAAATATATTTAAATTTGTACCTTATTTAAGTGTTGTAAGGTGTTGTAAAGAACTTTCACATTTATCTAGGGTGGTCTTAATTAATTGTGGTTAATTGGATTTAATTAACCCCTTTAATTAAAATTCAAACCTTGTTTATGGGTATGTGCAGGATCATGATGGAAAAAACAAGCCCTTAAGTGGCAAAAAATTCAAAAAAATCAGAGTTAGGCAACTTGACGTAAAAAATTGAATAATTTATCTATATTATTTCAAAAATATGTAATAATAGAATATGTAGAAAATTGAATGTAGTTTCTAAAATACTAGGTTTATTTAAAAAATAAAATCTATTTGGTGAAAATTTGAAATTTCAATGGAGTAGTACTTAAATTTCAAGGAAAAATAAGAATTAGGTGTCTATCCCCACCCTAACCACAATAAAATGATAATATTTTTTATAATATTTTAGACATAAGTAGAGGAATCATGTCCTGATGTGATGCATATTTTTTGTAATTTTTTCCGTATATAATTAATTATGAATTTTTTATTACAAATTTTTAAAAATATAAAAGTTGTATGTTTGAACCTTAACTTGGTCAAAAATTCATGAAATTCAATTTTTTTTTAATCCGATAGTATCAAAGCATAGAATGTGATGCATGTTTTGGGATTCTAAAAATGTGATATCATTTGAAAGCTATAGATGTTTTTCAATTAGCCTATCAATCAGGACTTTAGTCATAATTCAAATAAAATGAATAATAATTAATTAAATTCAAAGAAAAACATAATTTATCTTGGTGGAAATCGAGAATCTTCTTTGAAAACCCTTTTCATTTCATCAATTTTGGGTATAAAAAAGTTGTCAGCCACATACCCTACAAATACCCATCATATTGCCACTTTTTGGCCCATCATGATCATGCACATACCCTTATGACACCTCCCAAAGATCTATCCTCACACCAATAATTTAAATAATATAACATTGGATTGGGAAAAAAATAAGTCATGAAAAACTGAGCTAGGACCCATTCGCCCTAGGTGGCGAATGGGTCCTCCCTTAATAGGACCCCCCTTTATCAATTTATTTGAAATGGGTTTTTTAATGTACTTTCCATCCCCCAAGGTTAGGTCCTAAAAAATTGAGCTAGGACCCGTTTGCCCTAGGTGGCGAATTGGTCCTCCTTTAATGGGGACCCCCTTTTGAAATTTCATTCTGGTGGGAATTTAATAAAGTTTACTTCCAGGTCTGGTGTCAGCCTTAATTTTTTGAATTTTGGGGTTAATCTCCTAATTTAATATAAATAAGGGGTTAATTCACATTGTTTCTCCTATCATGTTCAAGTTATCATAAAAGTCCATTCACAAGAGCATTATAAAGCATTTCAAGATAGATTTCAAGAGTTTACTATAGCAATTCAAGATCAATTCACCATGACAAGGGTTTAATACATTCATGTATGTTGTTGAGCTAAGAAAGTGGATGTAGCATTGAAGATCTACTTGCAAGTATTGTTCACATCATATTCAAGGATCCAAGATCTACATTCTTTA
The DNA here is from genome assembly GCA_007258455.2 of Sequoia sempervirens. Taxonomy (NCBI): domain Eukaryota; kingdom Viridiplantae; phylum Streptophyta; class Pinopsida; order Cupressales; family Cupressaceae; genus Sequoia; species Sequoia sempervirens. Next base: position 6,706 of record VDFB02380858.1, on the reverse strand, counting down.
AGGCCACTACATGCTAGTTTGTAGATTTTTTTCACAATACATCATCCAAGGTGATATCAATTGCATATATTATGTTTTATGATTCAATTCCTTTATTTAATAATTTGGTTTGATTACCTACAAGGGGATTGACCAAGGAAAACCCTCATTCACTAAAAATAAAAATTTTCTTCCCTTGAATGTGTGATTACAAAATTATAGGTTGAAGATCAAGTGAAGCAAGTTTGGAGAAATATTGTCAAAGTTGTCATCTAAAGTGCAAAATGAAAGATTTGAAACTACAAAAATATCTACAGATTTCTAGTTACTCAACATTATGTACATACTTGCTCAAAAAATCTTCTCTAGTAGTGCTATGGAGTAGGTCCACTAATTGAATCTCATGCAATAGTGAAATACTTGATAGATCTACTTGTTGTCCCACCAATAGTGTTTGTAGCAACTTTGATTATGGTATCAACTATAGTTGTTGCTATGCAAGGAAATCCTTGATGACTTTGCTTTTTGAAGTGGATGTGGATGTTCTGTAATTGGAAGTATCTACACTCTTTCAAGATTCCTCTCCTCTCAAGTTATTCTTAGGAAGACTTTCCTTATGTGGATTAGTCTCAGATGGATTGATTTTAGGGGGATTATCCCCTTGTTCCCCTATATTCTGGACCATCTCCTCAAATAGCTTTTGTAGTAATGGAAAAAGTATCCTTTTCCCTTGCTTGGTTTGAGAATTGACATTAAAACTAAATTAATGGTGTCTTGGAATAGTGTTGTAATGTGTTGTACAAATTCACATCATTCTAGACCCTTTATTTCATTAAAACATGCTTTAATTAATCCTTTGTAAGGGAGTTGTTAAGTTTTGTAACACACTTTCACACCTTTCTAGGATTTATTTACTTAATTAAGCTTAATGGGCGCCTTCTTAATAAAAATATATTTAAATTTGTACCTTTTTTAAGTGTTGTAAAGTGTTGTAAAGCACTTTCACATTTATCTAGAGTGGTCTTATTTAATTATGGTTAACTGGACTTAATTAACCCCTTTAATTAAAATTCAAACCTTGTTTATGACACCTCTTGAAGATCTATCCCGACACCAATAATTTAAGTAATATAACATTTGATTGGGAAAAAATTAGGTCATGAAAAATTGAGCCAAGACCCATTTTCCCTAGGTGGCGAATGGGTCCTCCCTTAATAGGATCCACTTTATCAATTGATATTAAATGGGATTTTAATGTACTTTCCATCCCCAAAGGTTAGGTCTTGAAAAATTGAGTTAGGACCCATTTTCCCTAGGGGCCGAATGGGACCTCCCTTAACGAGGACCCCCTTTTCAAATTTTATTCTGGTGGGAATTTAAAAAAGTTTACTTCAAGATCTGGTGTCAGCCTTAATTTTTGAATTTTGGGGTTAATCTCCTAATTTAATATAAATAAGGGGTTAATTCACATTTTTTCTCCTAGAAATTTCAAGTTATCATAAGAGTACATTCACAAGAGCATTATAGAGCATTTCAGGATAGATTTCAAGAGTTTATTGTAGCAATTCAAGATCAATTCATCATGAAAAGGGTTAAATGCATTCATGTATGTTGTTGATCTAAGAAAGTGGATGCAACATTGAAAATCTACTTGCAAGTATTGTTCACATTATATTCAAGGATCCAAGATCTACATTCTTCATGGCCACTACATGCTAGTTTGCATATTTTTTTCAGAATACATCATCCAAGGTGATATCAATTGCATATATTATGTTTTATGCTTCAATTCCTTTATTTAACCATTTGGTTTGATTACATACAAGGGGATTGACCAAGGAAAACCCTCATTCACTAAAAACCAAGTTTTTCTTCCCTTGAATTTGTGATTACAAAATTATAGGTTGAAGATCAACTGAAGTAAGTTTTGAGCAAAATTGTCAAAGTTGTCATCTAAAGTGCAAAATGAAAGATTTGAAGCTAGAAAATTATCTACAGATTTCTAGAAGTTGATAACCAAGATTTTGAGAGTGCAGACATCAAGGAACATGACCCTAATCTCAGTTTCAAAAACCTTAATAGGGACCCATTCACCATTCAAGGCGAATGAGTCCTCTATAGCTTAAAAATAGAAAGTTTTTGACAAGCTACACAACTTTTTATGATTTAAAAAAATCCCTCATAGTTACTATAATAGTTAGGTATGATTTTTGATTGTTACTTGCATCTTTTAGCTCTCATAATTGAATGTTTCATAGTGAAAATTAGTTGGTCCATCATCTTGACCCATTCATCTTGGTGGTGAACCCTATTTTTGTATGTTTCATTTTCGTGAACCCGACATATTGAGCATTGTAATTTTCTTATTTTGAAGTCTCTTTTGCATCCTAGGTTAGATCTTGCATTCATTTTAATTTAGATTTACATTGAATTAGGATATCTTTTAGAGTTACTTGTTTTGCATTAAAATCTTGCATCTCATCTAGGGTTTACACTTGCATTGTTTTGCATCTCTCTAAATATGAAAAATATAGAAAGAAAATTAGTCAATTTGCATCTCATTTAGATCTCATACAATTGTATTTGAAAATCAAAACAAAATTGCATTTCAATTTAGAACTTGCATTTCATTTTTTCATTGCATATTTACATTGCATTTATGGAATATCTGAAACTAAAATTCACTATCTTAGACCTAGAACTGAAAGATATCATTGAAAAATTGCAAATCATTTAAAAATAGTTTAAAAACACCTAAACAAGACCCATTCACCCTTACTGGAAAATGAGTCCCTAATCAGGTCCTATCTGTACCTTTTGGCAACTGAAAAAGTATCAAAATTCACTCTGAAATCCACATAAACATCTCAAAAATATCCAACTAGGACCCATTCACCTTTACTAGCAAATGAGTCCTTGTTAGCTACTGATATGCATTTTTTGGACATTAAAATCTCATTTTATAGCTTTTGTTTGGTGCTATTACATTCCTGTTTCAGTTTCTTTATTTGTTGTTTCATCAAATTCATTGCATTTAGCTTAATTTGCTTCATTTTAGTGCATTGTTAAAATTCAAAATTGCATTCAAACATTTCATTTTCAAATTATTCCATTATGTAATCAGTAAAATTGCATTGCTTAGAATCTGAATATTGCATTTCATTCTAGGTTATTGCATTGCCCCTTTTCCATTCTAGGGTTAGCACACTTGGGTTGTCAAACTCACATGAGATTTGTAACTTGGTGTCCTATTCACAATCCTATTATAAGACATATTTTGAGTCTCATTTCATCCAACGATCTATCACTCATTGTGGATCTTGGGTATTCTAACTCTCTTTCTAATAGTGCTTAGAATCAACCCTCCATGGCTCAAAGTTTGCATACTTCATTACCCATGACTTTACCTCCTACAACTAATGTCCTTAATATTACAAATACTGTCCCTACCATTACAACTTCCACTCAAGCTTTAGGGTCTACTTAAATTCAAGGTGGAATTCCAATCCTATCCTCCATGATACCAATGCCCATCCCTACATACACTAGTACATAACCTACAACAACACTCCAACCTACAACAACCTTCCAACCTACAACAACATTCCAACCTACAACAACCTTCCAACCTACAAAAAAATTCCAACCTACAACAACCTTCCAACCTACAAAAACATTCCAACCTAAAACAACCTTTCAACCCACAACTACTATTCAACCAACTAAAAACACTCATACCCACTAGCACCATATACACTTCCATAGGTATTCCTGCAGGAAATACTTCAAACACAATAATCCCTCAACAATCCACTTTTACCAACCTAAAATTCACTAGCCCTCTCCATACATACACTACACCACCTTATTCACCTCAACCTTATAAAAAAAATGGCCCTGTCATTAACTCACCTTTGTAAAACATGAGATCACTTCAACAACAAGTGGCAACATTACAATAGAATAATAATAGTCAACCTTTGCAATACATCAAGTCCACATAATTTTCCCTTGACATATTAAGAGCACAAATGCCACAAGGTATAAAGGTCCCTAGATTTGAGAAATATGGTGCAAAAGGAGATCTTGTTAGCCATTTTTCTACCTTCACAACCTTTTGTAGTGACTTCATCATTGAGGATAAACTTTTGGCTAAGTTGTTCCCTAGATCCTTAAAAGATATTGATTTAGAATGGTTCTCCTCTTTGCCAAATAATTCAATTGGTTCATTTAATGAGCTCATTGATTCCTTTTACAACCACTTCCATATTCACATGGGTCCTAAGATGACCCTTGCTAATTTAATGACATGCAAAAAAAAATAGGACGAGAAAGTGACCAATTTCATAGCAAGATAACAAAAAATTTATTCACAAGTGAACATTAAGATTCATGATGTAGACCTTTAATGAATGTTCATTGCCAACTTACAAGATAAAATCCAAAGAAGACTTGAAATGTTGAGGTTACCATCCTTCACACAGTTATGTACAACCCTTCATGACCATCAAAACTGGACTAGCAGCCATGATGTGAAAAATCTCCTAGTCATCCTAAAAATTCTGAATCCAAAACTCAGAATAATTATCAACCTTTCAAGAAAAAAAATATAGGATTTTTATAATTAAATCCTCCCTAGACAAGGTCAACAAAACAATAATAAAGTGGCTTCTATAAATACATCTCCTTTTGTGGATAGGGAGAGAGATTTCACCCCTTTACTGACACCCTTCACAATATCATGTTGTAGCTTATTGACAAGAACATGATTACCTTACCTCATGTTAGAGAACATGACCCTACTATACCATTGCCTAAAGGCTTTCAAAAAAATTCTTATTCTCAATACCATCAACAAAATGGACATGGTACAAAATAATCTAAGCATCTTAGACGTCTTGTGCAAGACCCTATTGACAATAATCAACTTCAAATTGGAGGTGTGAATGATCAAGGAAAGAAGTTTGTAGCTCCTCCTAATCAAAATTTACAAATATTTACAAATCCCATGCCTATGCACAATATTTCATTTGTCAAAGCTAGTGAAACAAAGAATGATGTGATGAATGTTTACACGAATGATGGCAATATGAATATTCTTCAATAGAATCCCATAGAGGAAGTGGTAGAATTTATCGAAGCTAGACCTCATAAGGGCTTGACTATACAACCTCTTTAGATTTCTTTCTCACAAAATGACACACACAAACGTGCACCTGATGGTCCTCTTTACATAGTTGGCTAAATCAATGACAAGTCGACTAATGAGATATTGATTGATCCAGTCTGTGGAGATAATGTGATCACAAAAAAATTCTTATATGTGCATGAATTATATCAAGATACATATGAAAAACCAAAAGCATGGATCAAGATGCATAATTGATTTGCTTTCCCTATGATAGGATCAATATATCTCCCTTTAAAACTGGAACCGAAAACATTAACTATCTCATTTTTCATCATCCAACAGTCAGACCAATTTCATGTGAAGCTAGGATATCCATGGCTTCACTCCATGAATATTGTCCCTTCAGTTGTGCATAAATGTCTAAAGTTTCTATTTGGCAATGATATCATTACTATGCATCATACTGGATTTGATCCTACCTCAGAAAAAGGGAATTTTTAACTAGGTTACTTTTGGCCTAAGCCTATGGAACCTATCAAACCTCGTGAAGATTTATTTTTCAAATTATATCAAAAATTCAAGGGAAAGAAAATAGCAGAACAATCCCTTCGCAATATGCCTCAACGTATGACTGAACCAACTATCCTTAATGAAACAATGATTAAACCAAAAGCACTTCCGAACATACAAGAACAACCTATAGAAAAACCTCCTAAATTTTCCTATAAGAGACCAAGAGATAACACAAGTAATCTTGTTGTCCCTCCTAGAGTCAAACAAGTTTACAAAGTTAAAGAGAAAGCAGTTGAGCAACCTTCGTTTGTTTCTTCTATTCCCCCCAACGAAGAGAAGGAATCTATGATTGACAAACCCACTCTTACACAAAAACAAATTGACAATAGACTAAAAATAAATCGAAGTGATAGAGAGCATAGAAGTAGATGTCATGCTATTTCTCATAGATTAAAAACTCAATAAAACAACAAAAACAAAAGAAAATAAAAATCCAAACCTAACTCAAGCAATGCATGATGACTCTCAACCCTCACTGCAACATAAACAAGAACATTGCACGGACATTGATATTCAACCTCCTGTTGTGATTAATTTAGATGATGACATTGATATTGCAAACATTGATGAACAAGTGAATGTGATGAGTTGAATATGTTGATTTCTTCTTCTATGAGCTTAAATGAAAAATCTCTTACAAAGAGTGTTGAACTTGGTGTGTGTCCTAGTTCGACACTTGATGTTGTCCCTTTGGCTAGTTTCCCACCTTTTTTTTATACCAAACGAGATTGGGAGGTGAACGACCTACTTTAGGTTGACTCGTCTATGCCTTACTGGTCTTTTTCTTTTTCATGTTTTTCTTTATGTTATTGCATGTGCGCAATGTGATCCCTCGTGGAATTTCATTTGATGTATCCTCATCTCTTTGTGCATTCTTCTATATGTACCTTCATTCTTCTATATGTCATAAACATTTTATCATTTTTCTTTTGTATTTTTTTTTCCTTTTGGGGATGACGCAAGGAATTGAACCATTTAGGTCTCTTCCATGTTGACCCAAAATATTTTTCTTTATCTTTTTTA